>PVIY010006241.1:67059-88991 GCA_004026745.1 Myrmecophaga tridactyla
GCATAGAAGACTATGTATGTGGTAGGAGTTGGATGGGCAGGGGTTGATCAGTTGGTACTATGAGCTGCTGCCCCCCACCCCAAACTACAAGGACAATGCATGAATGATATTGTGGCATTTGAAATTGATAGGAAAGGTTATGCAGCATAGAACTAGAATTGTCCACCTGGCAAAGGTAGGGTTAAAGGGTAAAACTATTTTGGTTTAAAAGTTACCATTGACCATGCAGAAGAAAGATGAGCAATTATCTCCCCATCACAATTTGGGAACTTCATAGTAGAGCTGCAGGGAAGTAGGGAATGACAAGTAGGCAGATAAGGTCAGGGATCTTTTTGAACCTGAAGTCCCAGAACATCAGGATCTAGGAATCTGTGAGGGAGTCTGCCTGTGATCCTGGTGGTAGAGATCTCATAATACATAGCCTGAGGGGACAAGAAGACAAGGTACTGAAAAGTTTCCAGAGTAAAGTCTAACAGTTCAAAGCTAGTAGGAAGCTTCCACTCATGGCAAGAGATCCTCTATAGTATTCCTCAAACCGAATCCTAGCTACTTCAGAGAATTTCCAGTGACAGGAAACTCACTTCCTGACAAGGATAGTCCTGATCTTCAGAGGTCTTCCTGAAGCTGAAGTGGACTCCATGGAATCTACCTGCACTTTGCTGTTTTCTGACCTCTGTCCAGAGAGAATATAGAAACCCCATCTTATCTCCCTTCCATGAGTACTGCCTGCAACTTTATTGGCTAATGCAACCAAATCATAGGCAAAATGTTGACTCATTTTGCACTTGTAGTCAACTAAAACTCTGAAAACTCTAACAAATTCACATCTGTTAAAATTCCAACCCTTTGAGAATGTGTATAGTGGATTGGTTTAAATGTCAATTCAAGATCTGAAGTAACTTTCTTCTAAATATTATTTTGATACTTTGACCCTGTTTCAACCTGCCTACAATATTTGGTTCCAGATTATGTCCCTCAAAATATGAAGCATCCCCAACTTTGTGGCACATGTGATAAGGAAGGATTTCTTACAGGTCCTCAACAAACTGGATAAAAAATATGAGTGGCACAGAACCAAGGACAGAACTCTGCAGCCTAGTGCAAGGCAACTCCAATAGGCAGAACTCTTTGAACAGGTGTGTAACAGCTGTGAATGCATGACTTTTTTTTTTTAATTTTTAACCTTTTACTATGGAAATTTTTAAATATACAAAAAAGTAGAGTGAGCAACATGTACTCAAAAATAAACTTCAATAATTATCAGTGTGATGCCAATCTTGTTTAATTCTTCCTCCCCATGTCAAAACACACATACCACACACACATACATTAATATTTGCTCCTGGATTATTTAATAGCAAGTTACAGACATGTCATATAACCTGTTAATATGCATCTCTAATAATACTTTAGAATGCATGACTTTTTATCACCACTCCTATGTTTTTCTAGTTTGGTAATATGAAATTCAGTGAGATCTTTGCCAAAAATAAAATACTGACACCTTCAAAATGGAAAATGGAAATGTTTCAATATTCTTGTCCTGGTTTAAATCCATTTTTCTAAGTGCTCACAAGCTATTTTTTTGATACTCAGTTCTTGAATTCAGCTGAGCATTCCATGGCAAGCTCACCAGGATGATTGTGTGGGTAGTCTAATCTCTCCTAATCAACTAAAATGTTATTCACCTAATTCCAGGCTTCTGATACCTCTTCATTCATATAATTATGCGGAAATTTCTGCCAGTTCTTACTTACAGTTTCTTAATAACCATGGTATAAACTCATTTAAAGTTTTTAAGTGCTTGCTTTATAAAGCTTTATTATTTAGCTCTGATTTCCATTTCCTCTGAATCAGGTTTGTTCTTTGTTCTTCCCTTTCTAATTCTGAAGAGTGTTTTGTTTTTGTTTTTAACCTTGGTGAAAGTACTCCATCTTCCCCAAGGAATGGCTTATTGTCCTCCTTCTACCTGCATGGAACACATGTGTAAAAACTCTTAGAGCTGTTCTGATCTTCTTAAATCTCAGGTTGTGCTGTGCTTTCACTGCTAGAAGATCCTTGTCATTTTTGTATTTGACTCTAGTCATGCGACTCTCTTTTTGTCTTTTGTACTTTTTAAAGTGAGCTGAGAAGAATATGCCTCATACAGTCACAATGGCTTCCATAGATGACTCTCTCCTTCTTCCAGTTTTGTAAACTAACATATCCCTTGTATTATGTAGCAGTTGGAAATAATGTTGTAGAAAAACTTTTTTTTTTTCTGGCTATAAATCCTTTAAATATCAAAAAGCTGATTACATTTTAATGACTACATTAAAGCCCCATGATTACATTGGGGCTTTTCTCACCTTTGAAGGTAGTGCTGAATTGGACTGAGAGATTTTAGGCATATTGTAGCTAATCATTTATATGTTCTGAGTATAAAGTATATAGATGCCTGGTTGTGTTCTAAACCCAAGCATAAATTTCTTCCTTCTTCTATTATTTTGTAGTATCTGTGTCTCTACTCCCCTTCATGAATACCGTTATTGGAAGGAAGTATGCAGGTTCAAAACTTTGTGAATTTATCAAATTTCTTTCTGATTTCTGATTATGTGCAGTCTGGATAAGTAAGAACTGTAGGTTGAATGGATATGGAAGGGGATAGAAAATTTAAATGGATTTTGTTTTTTATAGTCATTGTTGACTATAAGCTCTGAATGAATGTAGAGAGTTGTAAAACAGGAATTTATGAAAGTGAATTCTGTCTGTCATAGTCAGTGCTGACCAAAATTTATACATCTGTTTATCATTATATCAAAAAAGAAAGTTTTTGTGTCAATTCAGGTATTTATACAAAACTAAAGTTTAGTCTTCTCCCTATTAAAATAATGTGAATTGTTAATCTGCTCATAATATAAAGTTTTTAAAAAGTTTTTCTTAATCATCTGAGTACTCCATCTAGAAAACAAAGATTTTATATCAGAATAACATCCTTGTTAATGTTTATGTTGGCATTATCATCCTTTATTTCAGAAAACAAGTCTTCTCACTTGTAAGGGAAAAACTTACAAATAATTTGTTCTTTCACCTTGTATAAGTGAGGTGCTAAAATAGTTTAACCTAGTGCATAGGAGGTGTTTGGTAAGTATTACAGTGGTTAAAAGAGATTTTCTATGCTGTTGCTGGTTAAATGTGTACAGGTAAAATATATTATTCACAAAATTCCTACAAATTTGACAATGTTCTCACTATCCATGTTCTATTCTAATACTTATCTGTGTGATAGTAAACAATAGCATGGTGTTGTTAGTCATGGTTTTAGTTATTCTCAAAAAGCTACAGATCATAGAAACAGCCTGTTCTAGTTTGCTAGCTGCCGGAATGCAATATACCAGAAACAGAATGGCTTTTAAAAAGGCGAATTTAATAAGTTGATAGTTTACAGTTCTAAGGCCAATTAAAATGTCCTGATTAAAACAAGTCTATAGAAATGTCCAATCTAAGGCACCCAGGGAAAGATACCTTGGTTCAAGAAGGCCGATGAAGTTTAGGGTCTCTCTCTCAAGTGAGAAGGCATGTGGTGAACACAGTCAGAGTTTCTCTCTCTCAGCTGGAAGGGCACATGGTGAGCAAGGTGTCATCTGCTAGCTTTCTCTCCTGGCTTCCTGTTTCATGAAGCTCCCTGGGAGGCATTTTCCTTCTTTATCTCCAAAGGTCACTGGCTCGTGGACTCTCTGCTTTATGTTGCTGCAGCATTCTCTGCTCTCTCTGCATCTCCTTCATTCTCCAAAATGTTTCCTCTTTTATCAGACTCCAGAAACTAATCAAGACCCTCCCAAATGTGTGGAGACATGCCTTCACCTAATAAAGTTTAACAACCACTCGATTAAATCACATCTCCAAGAAGATGATCTAATTACAGTTTCACACGTACAATGCTGAATAGGGATTAGAAGAAGCAGCTGCCTTTACAAAATGGGATTAGGATTAAAACATGGCTTTTCTAGGGTAGATATATCATTTCAAACCAGCGCACAGCCAGATTTGCAGTTGCACTGCTTTGCTTGAATACTTCTCTAAAAGCATATGTGGTCACCTATGAGCCAGAGCTCCATCTGTAACAAGGAAAAACTTTAAAAGAAAATCAGAACAAATATATATATTATATTTTATCTGTTAATTAACATAACTCTAGTAAATATGTAAAAGTGAAACAGAAAAAAGCCTCTGCTATGGTTTCTTAATATAAAACAACTGTCTAATGTTTTTATTTCTGAAAGTAGCTTCATTTAAAAATGCTTCCAAAAATTAGAGCTTAGATTGTAAGCTTTAACTGTTATTTTAAAATTCTGAAATGCTTTGCTCTTTGTATAACCTAGTAGTTCCCTGGAACTTTAAATATCTGTATCACCTGAGACTCAAACTCAGTTCTCCAGCTCTGAGAGTCAGCATAAGTCCATACAGCAACTGTTGAAAAAAAGAAAAAAAAACAAAACTGAAAGAGATCAAACTCTGATTAAAGATGTGATGAAAGGATCTTGTTAAAACTAAGATAAATCAATATACAAGATCAAGAAAATATTGTCCATATTTTAAAGCTGTAACTTTTGTGTGAGTCAAAAAGAAAAAATTTTATTTTGCCCCAAAATTTAAATTTTCTGTAGAACTATCTAATCTGTCTGGTCAGTTAATTTAAATACCCTAATTCAGCTTTATTTGATATAGAGCCTAGAATAAGGAATAAAATCTTAATATTCTGTACAAGTTAATATTATTCCATGATAAATTTCAAAGTATTTGGGGCAGAAAATGAAAAAGTGCTTGTGAAGTCCCTTGAGGGACTGCAAAAAATAGAACTATTAAACTTCCCCACCTGGGGAATTTCTGACATTTTCTTAAGCAAGAGGGGCTCTCAATTTAATAAGCCGTGGCCTCAGTTTTGAGGCTTGCCTTTATGAAACTTATTTCTGTAATCACAAACTGAACATACTTATGATTAGTATCTAAGAGTCATCTCCAGAAAATCTCTGCTGTTACTCAAATGTGGTCTCTTTCTAAACCAAAGTCTGACCTTCCCCAACATGGAGCATAATTTCAGGGAGTGTAAGTCTAGCCCTGGTGTTGTGGAATATAACTGGCCCTGGCATCAGAGACATAGATCCCAAGGATGAACCTGGCTCCAGTCATGGATTGGTTGACCAAAAAGGAGAAAAAGAAATAGTTTCAATGGCTAAGAGATTTTAAATAGCCTCATAAGGTCATTTTGGAGGTTACTCTTATGCAAATTTCAGCCAGATATTGCAAGCTGCCACAATATGGCAAACCCAAACCAAAAGTATTCCTGGAAACCCTGAAAGATATTCTGTGCTCCATAAAATTTTGCATATTAAGTTTGTATTTCAGAGACTTGAAACCTCTAGATTGTTCCAATACCAGAGAAGCTCTGAAACCCAGATATTCCAGATGCTCCAAGAACAACAACCAATTTCATCATATCATCTCATTGCCCCTTAATAACAATGCCACTTTTCAGCTTTGAGGCAGTTAGAGAGTCATCGCCCAGTTATCCCTCAAGATTGAGAGATAATTATCAAGTGAGAGGAAATGTAACTGAGAAATCAGTATATAAGGGATGATTTTGATCACTGAATCATTTATATAGATATTCCTTTTTTGCTTTCTGGTATATTGGAGTTGACAGAGGGAAATACCTGAAATCTCTAAATTATAATCCAGCTGCCTTGAACTCTGATGATTGTATAGCCTTTATCTTCTGCCCCTGTGATTGTAAAGCCCTTGTGACTAACTTTCATTTGTACTCAGTTATCCAGTTTTTCAACTTTAGAGTCTTGTGATCACTAAAGACAGCCCCAAATGTTTATTAAAAGGGACTTAGGTCAGCCCAGAACTAACCCACCCCAAGTCCAAAGTTATCTTGATAACCAAGACTGGATCTAACCAAAGTGAGCCCATCTGACATGCACAGTAGCTTAGACTTCAACCTGCAAGTCACCTATACCTCATTCTGCTGTGACTAAGCATGTAACTAATTAGTGCAAGCTCAATAATTAGGTCACCTCTAATTATGTCATCTGGGGCTACTGTGCTCATTATCCTAAATCCTTCCCATCCTTTTCTCTAATAAAACTGTCCGAATTGTTGCAGTTTGGAGAGCCAGATTTTGGGCCCCTAGGCCATCTGCTTTCCTACTATGTGTCTAGTAATAAACTCTTCCTCCCTTTGAAACTCCAGTGTCTCAGGAATTGGTTATTGAGTGCAATGAGCAAAAGAATCCATGGTCTTTGTCAAGTAACACAACCCCCATATCCTGCCCCTGCCACCACCTCAGCCTGGTGGTTGTAGTATATGCACGCAATAGTTGAACTTAATTTCGTTCTTCTATCGCAACATAAATGCTCCCTGCTTGAAAAACTTTTTTTTTTAAACATCCAGTGCTACTCTTTCATTGTGGATCAGTTTCTATTTAAACAACGTCTACTCTTATATTTCTGCTTGCCCATCATGTATCCCATTCCTCTCACTTTCAATGGTACCTATGAGTTTTTGTTTTAGATCCTTTTTTCCTCCAAACTCAGTACTTATTCAGTATTTGAGGTCAGAAGCACTGCACCTTCTCCACCGCTATCCCTTTTCTGGGGTAATTTTTGTTCTCCAAAGAATTACTGAGAGCCTTTTATTTATTTATTTATTTATTTATTTATTTATTTATTTATTTATTTATTTATTTATTTTTAACCTCTTTCTGCCTTGGTCAGAGAAACTGTCAAGGTAGGTGGAGCTCATAAGAGGGTGATAGTGTTGAAGACAGGCATAGATTGATAAGAAGCAATTGGTGGTTGTTGTAAAATGCAGAGAGAAAATCAGGAATAGACTCACGGGGAAGGGGAGCCTGTTTATTTGAGTAAAAAGGGGGAAGCAAATGACTGCTGCAGTATAGTTGGAGGAAGTAGAAGCCAAATTGGAAAAGAGTCCATGAGGCAGTTGATGATGTATGAAGTGGAATGTGGCAAATAGTATATTTATAAATAGCAACTAGAATTGGATTTAGAATCATCACCTTCTTTGGGAAAGTTGCCTGTTCTCCCATGCCTGCTTAATTACTGCTCTTGGTCACTTCAGGCTCTTAAACTCAGGCTACAAATTGAATAGTAATGAGATGCTGTACATTTCATTCTTCTGCAGATGTACTATAATGAATTTAGCTGACTTTCCTTCAATTTTTTATATTCATTTAAAGATAATTTGTCTCTATAGGAAATGAGTAAACAACTTTCATGTCTTTAAGATATGTTATATTTTTCTGAGTCACATAGTAACACTTTTATACTAAGCAAATCTGGGTCTCCTGTTTGCTTCAAGCAGTCTCTGATGTTTTCCATTAGCACAGGAATGTGAGAGGCCCACCTAAGGCACTGCTGTTTTTATAGTCCACCCGTTCAAAGAGATGACAGATTAAAAGAACTGACTATACTTGCTCTCAGGTTGTAATTGAGCAGTTTGATAAAAATAGTACTTTAGAATTTTTGGAGCAAGTCTCATTAGCCAGTTAGTGTTGATGGCATTCTTCTAATTATCAACTGTTTACTGTGTTGGTTTCTGTTTTTCTCTCTGCCTGGTTTCTATGTCAGTAAGTTGGAAAATGGAGTCATTCATTGAATGAGTTGGTAATTTTAGCCTAAAATAGAGCAAATAAACAGCACAAGCCTTAATATTCCAAGCACTTGTGGTATCTTAAAAGTTTTACAGGAGTGCTGCCAAGGATATGGAGGGTAGGCAGTTTCAAGAATCAGTCCCCCCAATGAAACAACCATAAAACTGACAGAAACTGACAGAATAATGTTTCTCAGAACTTTGGAATCTACTAAAAAAACTTAATCAGTAGAGTGCTTGATGAAGAAATGAATTGCTAAAACTTGGTAAGTGTTGTAGCAGTTTTTTTTGCTTACCTGTGTACCAGCTCCCTTTTCCCAGCTTGATGGTGGCCATGGGGATACTGGTCCAGGGCCTGGTATGGTTTGCTGGGGTGAGGGTGGGAGACAATGTGGACCTCATTCTCCCAAAACTGTGATTGTGTGTTTTGACCTGTCTGGCATTTCCCTGAGTGTTTGATGTGGAAGCTGACCTTTGTTTAGCTCCTTGGGCTGGAGAAGCTTTCCTAGAAGCATCTGTCAAAAGCACTTAAAGGCATATATTACCCTATATGCCTGGGGCAAGGGAAGGTAGAGAGGAGGAAGAAGAAGATCTATTCAGAAGCCTGGGAAAGGGGAGAATGAGGAAGAAGATTCTTGGAAAAACAGACTTTAAAGGGCAAACATATATACTGGAAAATCTGGAGTGCAGCACAGATGCCCATGACTGAACACATGCTCAGAAAAGACCTGAGAGGACTCTAGGCTTGCACCCCTGGCTAAGCGTTGGGCTCCAAGCAAGTAGGCAGTGAAGGTTAAGGCAGAGTTATATGCAGTCTGGCTTGGTGTTGATGCAGTGCCCAGCTCAGAGCCAATTTGCAAAGACTGGGATAATATATTTTTTTCTTTTTGGGTCCAGGCCATTAAAGAAATCTTTGTCAGTTCACTGGTTGAACACTGAGATAAGAGAACAGAGACTCTCACCAACAGAAGAACAAACAGCCCAATGATAAAATGGGCAGAGGAAATGAATAGGCACTTTTCTGAAATGCAAATACAGATGGCTAAAAAGCATATGAAGAGTTGTTCATCTTCATTGGCTATAAGAGAAAGGCAAATTAAGATGACAATGAGATATCACCTCACACCTATAAGAATGGCTGCCATTAAACAAACATATAACTATAAATGCTGGAGAGGATGTGGAGAAATTGGGGTACTTATTCACTATTGGTGGGAATGTAAAATAGTTCAGCTGCTGTGGAAATCAGTTTGATGATTCCTCAGAAAATTAAATACTGAGTGTCCCTATGACTCAGCAATACCAATACTCAGTATATACCCAGAAGAGTTGAGGGCAGTGACACAGACATTTGCACACTGATGATCATAGCAGCACTATTCACAATCGCAAAAAGATGGAAACAATCCAGGTGCCCATCAACAGACGAGTGGGTAAACAAAATGTAGTATATACATACAGTGGAATATTATGCAGCATTTAGACAAAATGATGTCCTGAAACATATGACAACATGGGTGAACCTTGAGGACATAATGCTGAGTGAAATAAGTCAGATACAAAGGACAGATACCGTATGATTCCATTATTATGACTCTGACATAGCCACCAGTGTTTAGGAGGAGCTAGAAGAAAAATTCCGAGTGGAGGGCATGGTAGCCCATGACAAACTCTGGGAACTGTTCTGTAGCTAGCTGTTCATTGAAGTGTGCTTTGAAAATTATTGCTTTCTTTCTTTCTTTTCTTTGTATATATATGTTGTATTTTACAAGTTAAAAATGGTTTAAAAAAACCCATTTTTTAAATGGTCCTGAAATCAAAATTTGAAAACATTTAGTAACATAGCTCACTACTAAAGCAAAGTTGAAGTATGTAATAACTTTTTACTTGATATTTTGAGAATGCACACAGTTTTGATAGTTAATCAAATGGTATTTAAGATAATGTTTAATATTTAGAATTCATATAACTCTGATATATGTATTTATAGATGTTTTCCTTCCTTGCTTTAATTTTAAATTGGTTTATGAAACATATTGTACAAACAGCCTCTACAATGATTACTTAGATATATATATTTTAATATGCCTATGGGTAAGCTAAAAGATATCCTTTTAGGTGGTTAAAATTTCCATGTTAATTATAAAAATATTTGTATCTTCATATTTTCCTGAAATGAGGAAAATGTTTGGTAACATAGGTCATTACTATGACAATACAGATATTTGTAAGAACTTCATACTTGATATTTTGAGAACATTCACAACTTTGACAATCAAATGGTATCTAAATTAGTTTTTAATACTTAAAATTTAAGAACTTTGCTATTCAAATATGTAGTTTTTTCCCTTGTTGCCTTAATTTTAAATTGATTTATGAAACTTACTGTGCAAACACAGGCTTTACAATGTTTATATGGTTACTTTATTTAAATATGCTTATGTTCAAGCTAACTAAGATATCTATTGTTGGTGGTTCTAAGTATACTGTTGTTTTTGTAAATAAAAAAATGTGAAAATAAAAAAAGAACAGAATATAATTACTGCACATGAAAAGGATTACAGTCTTTGAAGAAAAAAATTTGGAGACGTTACTAAACAAATGGATGATGGCAATCCTCAACAATCAACAAGAGGAAACCCTGGGGAGGGGGCAGAATCTTATTTTCAGTATAACAACATTATAATTAAAATGTGTTTTCAACAACAAAAAAATACAAGGCATACAAATTATATCTCATTCATAGGAAAAAGGAAGTTGACAGAAATCTTCCCTGCAGAAAGCCAGACATCAGACTTGCTTGAAAAAGATTTTAAATAAATTGCCTTAAATTTCCTCAAAGGGCTACAGGAAACCATAGACAAAGAACTAAAGGAAAGTAGGAGAACAATATGTGAACACATAGAGAATATCAATAAAGAGATAGAAATTATAAAAAGGAATCAAATACAATACTGGAGCTGAAAAGTACAATTGCTGAAATGAAAAATTCAGTAAGGGGTCTGAGATTTGAGCAGACAAAAGGAAATAATATCCAGTCTGTGGAGTAGAAAGAATTAAATATACAAAAAAAAAAATTTTTGTGCATATGCCACTTTACACAAAGTGTAAAACAAGTGCTCAAATAAAAACTTGTGCGTGAGTATTCATAATAGTACTAGTCACAACCCCAATGTTCATCAGTGAATAAGTAGCTAAACAAAAATGGGTATATCGGTGGTAGTTAGGTTCAGGTGTCAGCTTGGCCAGGTGAAGGTGCTTCTTCTGTTGCTGTGGGCATGAGCCAATGGTACATGAACCTCATCTGTTGCTGATTACATCTGCAGTTGGCTAGGAGGCGTGCCTGCTGCAGTGAATGATGTTTGACTTAATTGGCTGGTGCTTAAATGAGAGAGCGCAATGCAGCACAGCCCAAGCAGCTCAGCATACTTCATCTCAGCACTCGCAGCTCAGCCCAGGCCTTTGAAGATGCAGAAAGAAATTACCCCAGGGAAAGTTATTGGAACCCAGAGGCCTGGAGAGAAGGCCAGCAGAGATCACCCTGTACCTGTTGCAATGAACAATGTTTGATTTAATTGGCTGGTGCTTAAATGAGAGAACTTGTTCTAGTTTGCTAGCTGCTGGAATGCAATATACCAGAAACAGAATGGCTTTTAACAAGGGGAATTTAATAAGTTGCTAGATTACAGTTCTAAGGCTGAGAAAATGTCCCAATTAAAATAAGTCTACAGAAATGTCCAATCTAAGGCATCCAGGGAAAGATACCTTGGTTCAAGAAGACTGATGAAGTTCAGGGTTTCTCTTTCAAGTGAGAAGGCACATGTGAACACAGTCAGGGCTTCTCTCTCAGCTGGAAGGGCACATGGCAAACAGGGCGTCATCTGCTAGCTTTCTCTCCTGGCTTCTGGTTTCATGAAGCTCCCCGGGAGGCATTTTCCTTCTTCATCTCCAAAGGTCGCTGGCTCATGGGCTCTCTGCTTTGTGGTGCTGCTCTCTCTGAATCTCCCATTCTCCAAAATGTTTCCTCTTTTATAGGACTCCACTAAACCAATCAAGACCCACCCAAATGGATGAAGACATGTCGTCACCTAATGCAGTTTAACAGCCACTCTTGACTAAATCACATCATCCAGGGAGATGATCTGATTACAGTTTCAAACATATAGTATTGAATAGGGGGACTCCTGCACCTTATGAAATGGGATTTTGATCAAAACATGGCTTTTCTAGGGGGCATGCTTCCTTTCAAACCAGCACAGAGCTCAACATAGCACAGCCCAAGCAGCTCAGCATACCTCATCTCAGCACTTGCAGCTCAGCCCAGGCCTGTGGAGATGCAGAAAGAAATCACCCCAGGGAAAGTTGTTGGAACTCAGAAGCCTGGAGAGAAGGCCAGCAGAGATCACCCTGTGTCTTCCCACATAAGAAAGAACCTCAGTTGAAAGTTAGCTGCCTTTCCTCTGAAGTACTAACTAAATAAATCCCCTTTTATTAAAAACCAATCCATCTCTGGTGTGTTGCATTCTGGCAGCTAGCAAACTAGAACATATCCATATAATGAAATATTGTGCAGACATAAAAGGAATGAAATGATACATGCTACAGCATGGATTAATCTCAAATACATTATGCTAAGTGAAAAAAGCCAGGTGTGTTAGTTTGAATCCATTATGTACCTCAGAAAAGCCATGTTTCAGTTCTGATTCAATCTTGTGGAGGCAGCTGTTTCTTTTAATCCTTTTTTAATAATGTAGATTAGATTATCTCCATGGAGAGGTGGTGTGTCCAATTGTGGGTATTTACTTTTGATGAGATCAAGATGTGACTCCACCCACTCCAGGTGGGTCTTCATTAGATTATTAGAATCTTTAAAAGGGGGAACATTTTGCAGAAACACCAGAAATAACAGAGACTAGAGAAACAACAGATGCCTCAGCACCAACAAACTTCACAGCAAAGCTGACACAGACGTGGACATGTGGAAAAGAGAGACACAGATGTTTGGAGATGCTTGGAGCCCAGCAGAGAGTGCCATGAGATGTTAAGCAAGCCAGAACCTGGATAGAATCAAGGGAAACCAAGAGATGAAAGCCATTCCTGGAGAATTAAAGTGAGGAATCTCCACAGAAGAGGCTGAATGCAATGGAGCCCAGGAGCAAAGGACCTGTGTGCCTTCCCAGCTGACAGTGGTGTTGTAGACACATTGGTATCTTTCCCTGGATGCCATAGTTTGGACATCTCCACAGGTTTAGAACTGCAAACTTGTAACTTATTAAATTTCCCCTTTATAAATAAAAGCTATTCCAATCTGGTATATTGCATTATGGCACCTTGCAAACTGAGACAGATTTGGCACCAGAGAAGTGGGGTGCTGCTTCAGTTTGCAAATACCAAACATGTTGGAACAGCTTTTTAAATGGATGAGAGGAAGATTCTGAAAGAGTTGTGAGAAGCTTGATAGAGAAGGTTTAGACTGCTTTAAAGAGACTGTTGGAAGAATTGTGGACTCTGAAGATACCTCTGATGAGGCTTTAGACAGAAATGAGGAATGTGTCATTGCCAGACTGGAAGAAAGGTGACCCTTGTTTTAAAATGGCAAATAATTTGGCCAAATTGACTACTGCTGTTGGATGGAAGTTAGAATTTAAAGGCAAAATGACCCAGGATATTTCACTGAGGAAATTTCCAAATTAAGTGTGGAAAAAGCAGCCTGGCTTCTCCTTGCACCTTATAGTAAAATGTGACATGAAAGAAATAAGCTGAGAACTGAACTCTTGGGTAAAAAAAAAGCAAACAAAAACTTATGGCCTGGAAAATTCTGGGCTTCCAGAACATAATCCAAATGAATAGGCTTCCACATGAGGATTTAAGAAAGCATAGAAGTAGTCAGCAATTTCAGAAAAAGCCTGGAAGTTATCCAGGAAGGATTTGTGGAAAGTGCTTTTGTCTGATGGGTATGATCCCAGCATATTGCATAGAAAGCCAACAAGGGTGTTGTGGGACCTGTATAAATGGAACTGTCAGTCTGGACAAAAACAGACAGACAAGGGGAAAATTGGAAGAAAAGTAACATCGGAGGCAGAACCATGGAAGCTGAGGTCTGAGGCCAGGAAACATCAGGCCAGGAGAGTGGACCAATCCATACATGTGTCAGGCTCATGTAGAAACCTCTTAAGGTTTGTTAGCTCTGGTCTGGTAGTGAATTGAAAGAAAGCACAAGGAGTTGGTAGACTGGTCATCTTTAATCATTCCCTCCACTCTGCTCTGCTCTCTCTCACACTCTCATCATTTTCTCTCTCCCATGAGGCTTACAGAGCAATAGTCCCTTATATGCTAAATTACACAAAAGTGGCACCATAGCAACAGGTGACATCATTCATGGGATACATGTTATATCATTGGTTACATAACAGGTGCTATGTTATGGCCACATAAGCTATGATGAATCATGCTTCCCCGGAACTTCAGACCTTGAAGCATTTAAGGTGGCCACCTTAGCAGGCTGTTTAGAATAAACAATTTCTCGGGCCCCACACATGTGGAAAAGGTGAGTTTGTGCCGGAAGTAGAGGGTGGGCCTTCCACTTCATTGTTCAGGGAGAGCTGTGCCACTTCAGGCCTCAGAGAGGGTACAGTGTGTAAACTGGGAGTTGGGGGAGACTGGCTGCCACCACAAGGTTCTGGAGGGCTTGGGAGTGTGCCCCAGAGTTGACAGAGAGCCCAGGTGCTGCCCCAATGCTTGGAGAGGGTGCAGCCAAGAAAAAGGTGATCTCCTCAATGTCCCCCAAGATTGCAAACTCCACAGCAGCATTTGGAGAGAGCAAGACCACTGCATGGGCCCTTGGAAAAGGTGAGTCTGCTGCTTTCCAAAGCTCTGAGGATAAATGACTCTCAGACTTTGAAATCTAATGGAGTCTGCCCTGCAGGTTTTAGGAACTGTTTGGGTCCGGTGATCCCTGTGTTCCCTCCAACTTCTCCCTGTGGAAATGGAAACATGTAATCTATGAGTGTTCCTCCTTTGTATATTGGCAGCAGATACCTTCTGAGTTTCACAGGTCCAAAGAGAAGAACATGCCTTAGAACAGACCATGCCTGTAACAGACTTCGATGAGATTTTCTACTGGTTTTAACCTTGTACAGTATTTGTACTGTTAGTGAAGTGTTTAAAGGCTTTTGTGATATTGTAATGTAATGAATGTACTTTGGTATATGGAAAAAACATGTCTTTTTTTGGGGGGGGGCAGTCCAGAGGGTGGAATGTGCTGGTATGAATCTATTATGTACCCTAGAAAAGCCATGTTTTGATCCTGGTTCAATTTTGTGGAGGCAGCTGCTTCCTTTAATCCTGATTTAATAATGTAGGTTGGAATCTTTTGATTAGATTATCTCCATGGACAGATGGCACACCCAATTGTGGATATTCACTTTTGATTAGATTGAGATGTGACTCTGCCCATTCCACATTGGTCTTGATTAGATTACTAGAGTCTTTAAAAGAAGAAACATTTTGGAGAAATGCCAGAAACAACAGAGCCTAGAGAAACAACAGAAGCCTCAGAGCCAACAGAAACTTCACAGCAGAGCTGACACAGATGCAGACATATAGAGAACAGATACATGGATGTTTGGAGATACTTGGGGCCTAGCAGACATTGTCATGATATGTTAAACAAGCCAGAACCTAGAGAGAGCCAAGGAGGCCAAGAGATGAAAGCCAGCCCTAGGGAATTAAAGTGAGGAGCCTTCACAGGAACAGAGGCTGAAAGCAATGGAGTTCTGAAGCAAGGTACCAACTTGCCTTCCCAGCTGACAGAGATGTCGCAGACGCATCAGCCTTCCTTGAGTTAAGGTATCTTTCCCTGGATGCCTTAGTTTAGACATCTCCACAGGCTTAGAACTGTAAACTTGTAACTTATTAAATTCCCATTTATAAAAGCTGTTCCAGTTCAGTATATTGCATTCCAGCAGTTTGCAAACTAACACACCAGGCAACGAAAGGTCACATTTTGCTGAATTCCATTCACATGGAATATCCAGAATAGATATTTCTGAAAGCAGAGGTGATTGCGAGGGCACTAGGTGGTGGGTGGAAGGAGGTGAAATAGGTACTTCAAGGATACAATATTTTATTTGGGGATGATAAAAGTGGAACTAGACAGAGGTTGTCATTCACAATACTGTGAATGTACTAGATTGCATTGAATTTTTTGCTTAAAACATGATTAATGTGAATTTCACCTCAATTAAAAACAAAACAAAACACTCTTACCAGCAGACCAAATCCAGTCCTAAAATGTCTTTGTGTTGGCATGTTCCTAGGACCGCCTACGTTTGGACAGATTTGAAATGCAGTTGAAATTGTGACCAGTGAAATAAGAAGCAAAATTTAGTTTTCAACAATTGGGAAATAAGACTACAGAGAAAATGTCATGTGAAACCTCTTATTGTTTAAAAGCATTCAACTTTGTTTCTAAAGTCAGTCCCAGTGATTGGGCAAAAATTCCGTATAAAGGAATTCCAAAGCATTTCCCTATTCTTCTAAAACTATTTAAAAATTGCATAAAAAAATTTAAAAATGCATAGGATGTTATTACATTTATTTTATTTATTTATTATTATTTAATTTTATTATTAAAATGTGAATCTTCATAATAAAACTCCTGTAGAACTTTAAAAATCCATAAATGTCTCAGGCGACCCACCACAATTCTAATTAAGTTGATTTGGGTTGAATCAAGGAATCATGTTTTTAAAAAGCATATCATGTGGTTCTAATGATCAACCTAGTTAGGAAACCATAATTTAGCACATTGCTATAATTTCACAAATAAATAAATTGAGGCTGAACGAGTAAACAATTTGCCAAAAGTCATACAACAATTCAGTAGCGAGATGAGAATAGAGACTGTCTCACCTGGCTCAGTCCAATCCTCATTCCACCCTCTGAGGTGCGTTCCTGAATCTAGTTCCATGTAAGATGATTAAGCATGCTCCACCCTATCTCTCTCATGAAGTAAAGCTATGGAATCTGAACATATATCTACTCGACATCTCTGAAAGTAGAATAGGGAACAGGTCTTTGGGAAAATAGACCAGAATTCAAAGTATCACCAAATTGGTGATGAGTTTCATCTTTTTCCTTCCAGGATCTCCAGCCTGAATTCACCACAGCTCAAATCTGGAATAAGGTACTGGAGTGTGGGCAGATTGCTCCAGGGGAAACCTCTAGATCAGTCTCAAGGAACAGGAAAGAGGGCTCCTTGGGTCAGGGAGAGTAAGAAAAATCTCCCAGTTTTCTTTTCTTCTATACATTTTTTCTTAAAGATTTTTTCCTCTATTCTTTCCTTCCCAGATCTCAAGACGGTGATATTAACAGCAGTAGTAGCAGCCTATCAGAGGAGGGTGGACCAAATCCCTGTTGCTTTTTTTCTCTGTCCTCTCGACACTTAGATCCAAAGAGGGGCAGACTCAAGGGAAGTGCATAGCAGAGTGAGGTAACAGAATTCTCAACTGAAGAAAAAAGAGGAGTCTCAGGAAGCTGGAAAGTATGGGGAGATAATGGAGAAGGAGGAACTCAGGAGAATGACCACTTAAATTTTTTTATGAATTCCTGAAAATAAACAAATACAGCCTCAGGGATCTGTAAAATATTACCAAAAAAGTCTAACATTCATTTTGTTGGAGAACCAGGAAAAGAGAAGAAAAAGTGGTGCAGAAAAATATTTGAAGAAATCATGGCTGAAAATGTCCACAATTTGGCAAAAGACAAAAATATAGATTTGAGAAGCCAAGCAAATCTGCTAAACTCAAAGAAATCCACATCAAAACACCATAATCTAACATTTTAAACCAAAAATAAAGAGGAAGTCTTAAAACAACAGAAAACTAACATATTGGAAACACAGAAATAGATTTGAATGACTGTAGTTTTCTCATCAGAAAGCATGAAGGCCAGAAGAAAATGGAAAAATATTTTTTTAAGTGCTGAAAGAAAAGAACTATCAACCCAGAATTGTATAAGTGGTGAAAATATCTGTGCTGGTTTCAAGCTGTTGTGTACTCCAGAAAAGCTATATTCTTTAATCCTCATTCGATATTGCTGGGTGGGATCTTTTTGATTAAGTTATTTCCATGGAGATGTGACCTACCCAATTGTGGGATCTTTTAATTAGGGGTTTTCCATGGAGATATGTCTCCACCAACCTTACTGGAGTCCTTTAAGAGGGAACCATTTGGAAAGAGCTTCAGAGCCCACACAGTTGGAGACTGTGATGCAGAAAGAAGAGAATGCTAGCAGATGTCACCATGTGTCTTCCCACCTGATAGAGGTGTTCCGGACCCTTTGGCCTTTCTTGAATTAAGGTATCTTTTCTTGGATGCCTTAGTTTGGATGTTTTTATAGCTTTAGAACCATATACTTTCAACTTAATACATTCTCATTTTAAAAGCTCTTCTATTTTCTGGTATATTGCATTATGGCAGTTTTAGCAAACTAATGCAATATCCTTCTGGAATGAGGATGAAATAAAGACATTCTTCAATGAAGGAAAATTAAGAGAGTATGTTGCTAGCAGGCCTACTTTAAAAGAACTGCTAAAGCAAGTTCTTCTGACAGAAAGGAAATGATACCTGAATGAAACTTGGAAAATCAGAATGAAGGAAGAATAATATGAATAGTAAATATCTGGATAAATATAATAGAGTATTCTTCTATTGGTTTCCTTTATAAGTGTTTGGTGGCTGAAAGAAAAATTATAACATGATCTGATGGCTTTTTACACATGTAGTAGATAAGGCAACTACAACATAGGTGAAGATAGAAGGACCTAGATAATGGAAAAGTATCTACATTCCATGTGAAATGGTAAAATATTGATTCTAATTAGATTATGAAAAGTTAAGTATGTATTTGTAATCCCTTAAGTGACCAGTAAAAAAAAAGTATGCACAAAGATGTAGTTAAAAAGAAGTCATAATAAAATAGAATGATTAAAAAGTTTATAAATATTATGATTAAAAATTTAAAGAACCTAAGAGAAGATAGGAAAGATGAAGTTGAAGAATGAATAGCAGAGAGAAGAAACAGAAAACAAAAAATAAAATAGAAGACCTATATCAAAACACATCAAAAATAAAATTAACTGAAAATGTCTCAAAACACCAATTAGAAGATAGTGATTCCCAGAATGTATTTTAAAAGTGACCCAACCAAATACTGTCTACAGGAAACTCACTTCACACACAATGGTATAGATAAGCTAAAAGTAAAAGAATTGTATTAGTTTACTACTGCTGCCAGAAAACAATAAACAAGAAATGTAATGGCTTTTAAAAAGGAAACTTTTAAAAAGGGAACTTATTAAAGTTACAAGTTTACAAGTTATTAAAGTTACAGTTATAACACCGAGAAGATGCCCAAAGTAAGGCACTAATAAGAGTTTACCTTCACTTAAGAAAGGCAGATGCCACCCAGAAAACTTCTGTCAGCTGGGAAGGCACATGGCTGGCATCTGTGGGCTTTCACTAAGCTCCTCCTGGACATAACTCTGGATTCTGGCTTGCTTAGCATCTCGTGGGAAGGCAATGACAACATTTGCTGGGCCCTGTGTCTCCAAATGTCTGGGTCTCCTATTGGCTCTGTCAGCTCTGAAGCAACCATTCTCCAAGCATCTGCATCTACTCTGAGGTTTCTTCAAAATATTTACCCTTTTAAAGGACCCCAGTAAACCAATCCAAACCTGTCATGAATGGGTAGAGTCACATCTTCATCTACTCAAGCAATCACACCCCACAGTTGGGTGGGTTTCATCTCCATGGAGGCAATCTAATCAAAAGTTTCACCCTACAATATTGAATCAGAGTTGAAAGAAATGACTGCCCCCCACAAGATTGGATTAGAATTAAACATGATTTTTCTGGGGGTACATTATATTATCAAGCTGGCACAAGAATAAAAAATGTATACCAGTGAAATGCTAATTTAAAAAGGCGTAATAGCTATATTAGTATCAGAAAAATTGACTTCAAAGCAAAGAAAATTACCAAGAATAAAGGGGAATATCCTAAATTGTGCATGGAGCTTCAAAATATGTGAAGCAAAAATTGAAAGAACTGAAAGGAGAAATAGGCTCTCCTGACCTTTTTTTCTAATTTGGTGATTTTTGTGATTTTGTGAACATCATTGTCTAAGTTGGAATTGTATTTGTTACATGCAAAGAATCATAACTGTTTCTGGTAGGTATCTGGAGTATTTGCTAACCCAGTCTCCTTTTCCCCTTTTTTCTAGTAACACTTTGGTTTTCCTTTTGTGAATCAAGCCTCCTCATACTCCATCCATGAGGGTTGTGTCAGCAGTTCCTTATTTTACTGATGAAAAAGGAACTCTTCATCCTATTTCTTCTGTTAACAAGGAAGCATGAAAGCATTATTCACTGTGACCAATGAGGCTTATTCCATGGACTTTAATTGGAACTATGGGGAAAGAGAGTTCTCTTCCCATTGGGATTGACAGTTCTAAGGATAAAATAAACCTGGAAATGCCAGGGATTATTAAATGAAGAAGGCTGTCTATGAACAAAGCTAATATAAGAGATAGCAGAACTCAGAGAAGAGGAGAGGAGAGGAGACTGAGTTCAGATAATACCTTGAACTTATGAATCTTACCATGTCTGGAGTCAGCTCAACTCTGGCCTTTTCAGGTATGTGAGCCAATGTATTTCTTTTTCCTCCCCCTTTTCATTAAACTGGTGAGTCAGCTTTCTATTACTGCAATCAAGAGTCTTGGTTAATAACAGTGTTTAAATTCAGCCTTATATTAATTGAATATTGTATTATCAGGAAGGGAGGTGTCAAAACATCTTTCTTCTATGTATGGAACTAACAGAGAACAGGAAACTGACCTGACAAAATTGACCTAACCTTTCATGGCTGATTAAACTGCACCCACTCTGGTGACCTAGAGAGCCCCACCTGCCTATTCCAAACAATTTCTGAAATGTACCACAGACGTGTTACTACAAAGACATTGCTCTTTTGATTTTGATTTTTCCTGATTTCAATAAACCCTGCTCTATAAATATGCCACTCTTCCTCCCCCTAGCATGGCTCTTGGCTCAGTCAGTCCTCCAGGCTTGACTGTTCCTTGAGCTGTCCCTCTCAAGCTCTCTAATAAAGCTTGCCCTGATCTATTGAGGTCTATCCACTCCTTCTTTTTGAGCATTCTCCTCCTCTACACTTCTTCACTTTCCTTTCATAATGGTGCTGAAACCTGGGAGGTGGCTAAGGCAGGGACCCCTAGGTCCTGGCTCTTTCCCCCTCCATTCGAACCCTTTCCCTTTAAACCCTCCCTTCCTTTTCTATGATTTTTGGTTCCTGACTCCATGGGACCCAAGTGACCCTCCAAGTTCACTACAAGCTAAAAGGCTGCTGGAAAGCAACCTGAAGCCACCCTCTCTTAGGAGAGCCTGGCTTTTATGGCCTCATTGCCACATGAGTGGTGCAAGGACACCGGTGGTTCTTTATTGGTCCTCTCAGCACACCAAGCCTGAGCAAGCTTTAGCCCTCTGCTCTCTCATTAAAATCTCCAAATCAGGGGACCCTTGCCATTTCAGCCACTGCATCTGTTCTAATTTGCTAGCTGCTGGAATGCAATGTACCAGAAACAGAATGGATTTTAAAAAGGGGAATTTAATAAGTTGCTAGTTTACAGTTCTAAGGCCAAGAAAATGTCCCAATTAAAACAAGTCTATAGAAATGTCCAATCTAAGGCATCCAGGGAGGGATACCTTGGTCCAAGAAGGCTGACGAAGTTCATGGTTTCTCTCTCAAGTGGAAGGGGACATCATGAATACAGTCAGAGTTTCTCTCTCATCTGGAAAGCCACATGGTGAACACGGTCAGGGTTCCTCTCTCATCTGGGAGGGCACGTGGCAAACACGGCATCATCTGCTAGCTTCCTCTCCTGGCTTCCTATTTCATGAAGCTCTTCAGGAGGCATTTTCCTTCTTCATCTCCAAAGGTCACTGGCTAGTGGGCTCTCTGCTTCTCATGGCTATGTCATTCTTCTCTGTCTCTCTCTGAATCACTTCCATTCTCCAAATGTTTCCTCTTTTATAGGACTCCTATCAAGACCCACCCAAATGGGTGGAAACATGTCGTCACTTAATCCAGTTTAACAGCCACTCTTGATTAAATCACATCTCCAGGGAGATGAGCTGATAACAGTTTCAAACATACAGTATTGAATAGGGATTATTCTGCCTTTATGAAATGGGATTTAGA
>PVIY010006242.1:0-89357 GCA_004026745.1 Myrmecophaga tridactyla
GTTACTTCTCAGAGGCTTTGGGGCTTTCTTGTGTAGTATTTGGAGTTTTCCCCTACTTCATGTCCAGTGCATTGGCCAGGAAGCTCTGCATCCCAAGGAAGAGACACCCTTATATCCCCTCCCTGAACCACGGACTGATCTTGATCATCTCCGGGTGCCCCCACAACCTTTTCTTCTGGTTCAGGATCATCTGATTGGAATGGGACACTGGCTTCCTGGGACTCGGGAGGGACCTCAGCAGCCCTGAGAACTGAACCAGAGCTCCACCTGTTCGACTGGTAAGAACAGCCATTTGATCAGGTATAGGGACTGACATGTCCTGCCTTCTAGGCAGAAGAGGAGACTGATCACCTCCTAAGCCGGGCTAAGTACCCTCTGGACAAAAAAGAGGCTGAAGGAGAAATTCCTAGTAGTTAGATACACTCTGGTTTTCAGAGGCAACATAACTTCTCGTGTTGTTGAGTGCCTGGCATGTGAAAGTGTGTGAATAAGACATGGCTGTGTCCTGAGTCTTTGGTGCTATGCCACCCATAAAGCAAATTGTGTATCCTGAGTTGCAGTTCCGTGGGTCCTCATACAGCTTGTAAAGCAGCACTGTCAACAAGAGAGTCTGAATTGAGGGTTTATACCAACCCGTCTCATGCCAAGAGAACCCTAACTTCCCACGAGGGAAGCAGTCAGAGACAGATGAAGTGATTGTCTTCTTGTTTATTCTTTTATTGTCTGGTGCCCCAGGAGGATCACTGTGGGTGGTACTGCAAGCAAACCCCCTTAGCCTGCCTCCTCAAGAATTTCAAAAAAGGTTTGCTGGAGACTGTGGAGTGAAGCTCAAGCCCCAAGAGTTGCAAAAATTTTGCCAATTGGAATGACCCATTTTTGGAGTTGGATTACCATCCAAGGGGTCTTTTGATCCACAACTGATCCAAGCCATCTGGCAAGTTGTCATGGGACAGCCTAGCCTCCCCAGCCAGTTCCCATACATTAACTCCTGGGTCCAACTTGTTCCAAATTCACCACCATGGCTAAAACTTGCATTGAAAGATGTGTGAAAGTTCTGGTAGCCTGTGCCAACCTGGGCATTCCACTTCCCAGAGCGGTTGCTGCAAAGCAATTACCCCCAGTCGCCACTTAATTTCTGACCCTGGAAAACTCCCCACAGCCATCAGAGAAAAACCTCTCCCCACCTCGGGCTGCCAAAATAAAGGGACAGAGGGGCTGTCCATCCCACTGCCAGCAGAGACTCTTTACCCCTGCCATCCTAAATCCTTGACCCTACAAGAATGTCCAGTCTTCCCCACTGCTGATGAAGACCCATTACCTTCGCCTTACTCAGCTCCATCTTTTCTATCCCTACCTCAAGCACTGGCTGTGGTTCCAGAAGTGCCATCAGCTCCTCTGACACCCTCTACTGGAAACTACACCTCATCAGGAACTCCAGCCAGCTCTCTGCTATCGCTTCCCATCTTTCCTGGTCCCAGTCTGCCTGAACCCCCTCCAGAAGTCCCACTACCCTGGAACCTTAGACCCGGGTTGGCAAAACCTGTGGCACCTCAGGAGCTCTGCAATTGCCCCTACGAGAAACCCGAGGGCCAGTTTTCTACGATCCAGAAGGCCTGTTGCAGGGAAGTTAGCCAATATTTGTTTACCAGGCTTTTTCAACCACTGACCTCATGAACTGGAAAAACTATACTCCCTCCTGTACTGAGAAGCCTCAGGCTATGATCAACTTACTCCAGTCAATTATACAGACCCATCAGCCAACGTGGCAAGAATTCCGTCAACTCCGCATCACCCTCTTCAACACTGAAAAGCAAAGACAGATATCACAAGCTGCTCTGAAGTGGTTGGAAGAAAATATCCCCATAGGGACAATGAACACATCCCAATATGCTCACAACTCTTTCCCAGATGTTGACCTGGGGTAGGACTCAAATACCAAAACTGGCAAAAATAATTTAAACCTCAACCAAACTGTGCTCATTCAAGGCATGAAAAAGGGAGCCAGAAAGACAATCAATATTTCAAAAACTGCTGAAATCCTGCAAAAGGCAGATGAAGCCCCTAGCCAATTCCACGATGCCTCTGTGAAGCCTTTAGACTGTACACTCCTTTTGATCCCAAGGCACCAGAAAAGCAGAGTTGTTAACGCTGTATTTGTTGAGCAAGCCCAACCTGATATCTGGAGACAGCTGCAAAAATTAGAAGGATCTTCTGGGATGAATATATCCCAGCTCCTTGAGGTGGCTACCAAAGTCTACATGAACTGAGACCAGGAAGCATGGAGAAAAGCAGACCTGTTTGCTGCAGCACTTCCAGAGCACTAGAAAGCCCCCGTTCTCAAAACCTGGAACGTTCAAGTGACCAGTGACTAGAAATAAAATACCCACTTATTGGGGGCCTCCCGGATAAGGTAGGAGAACAGCTCCACTGGGAAGGAACCAGTGTGCTTACTATAAGGAAGAAGAACACTGGAAAGCGGAAAGCCCCAACAAAAGACAGGAAAGGGGTGACAAACACCTCACTCGCCATGGAGAACCCAGAGCTACTGATTTCATAGGTCTAACAGGCCTTGAAGAAAACTCAAACTGAAACCGACTGGGCCTCTTCACACTCAGTCCCAGGGAGCCTATGATTACAATGACAGTAGGGTCCCAAAAGATGGACTTTATGGTAAACACAGGAGCAGAACATTCTTTTGTCATGCAACAAACTGGGCCAAAAATTAAAAGGCAAACCACCATTATTGCAGTCACTGGTATCTCGGCTCTGCATCCCTTCTTAATAGCCCGTAAGTGTCTGCTAGGATCCTGTGAAGTTTCCCATCAATTTCTTTACCTTCCTGACTGCCCAGTACCCCTACTGGGCTGATAGCTTCTGACAAAACTCCAGGCTCAAATAAACTTCAATGCAGAAGGGGAATGTCTCCTGATGCTAAAGGACCCAGAAATAAAGATCATGGTGACACTGACAGCCCCACAGATGGAAAAGTGGTGCCCCTTCCTTGCCAAAGAAGACTGAAACTGACCCGACTATGCACAGGTGCCAGGAGTTGATCCTTCTATTTGGGCAGAAAGCAGTTCACTGGGGCTAGCAATGAATGTCACTCTGGTCCGGTCCTCGTGGAACTCCACCTGGGAGTTGCCCCAGTGTGTCTTAAACAATATCCAGTCCCCTGAGAAGCCCAGGACTTCAAGTGCATATCGACCACTTACTTGTTCATGGTATACCACGGGAATGTCAGTCCCCGTGGAACACTACTCTGCTACCAGTATGAAAACCTGGCACCAATGATTACCACCCCATTCAAGACTTGTGGGCCATCAACAAAGTGACTGTTACCTTACATCCCATAGTGCCAAATCCATGTGCCCTCTTAAGCTTAATTCCTGCAACAGCATCATTTGTCTCTTGCCTTGATCTGAAAGATGCTTTCTTCTGTGTTTGTCTGGCACTGGTCAGCCTATTTTTTTTTTTTTTTTTTTTTTTTTTTTTTTTTGCTTTTGAATGGGAATATCCACACACTGGAATAAAACAATTCACCTGGACATGCCTGCCTCAAGGGTTCAAGAATTCTCCCACTATATTTAGCCAAACTCTAGGAAAGGACTTGTAAGAATTTCACGGCAAAAAGTGTAATAGTGTTTTGCTCCAGTATGTGGATGACCTGTTCTTAGCCAGCACAACCTCACAAGACTTCTAGAATGTACAAAGGCATTCCTGACCCACCTAAATCAAAGAGGCTACAAGGTCTCTAGAACAAAGGCCCAAATTTGCAAAAAAAACCAAGTAAAATTCCTTGGATTCCACTTTGCCAAGGCACCTGGCACCTAGGACTTGAAAGAAAAGCAATTCATCAAATACCTACACCCACATCTTGGCAACAAGTCTGTGAGTTCCTGGGGGCCTCAGGATTCTGCTGCATCTGGATCCCTAACTTCTCCACAGTTGCCAAGCCTCTGTATGAGGCTATGCAGGGTGCTGAAAATTCACCCCTGCCCTGGGGAGCTGAACAACAGGAGAGCCTTTGAAACTCTGAAAAAGGAACTCACCCAAGCCCCAGCCTTGGATCTTCCAGACATTGACAAACCTTTCATCCTGTACATTCATGAATGACAGGGAACAGCCACTGGGGTCCTTGTCCAGAAACTAGGTTCTTGGGATCGCCTGGTAGCTTACTTGTCGAAGCAGGTAGATTCAGTGGCCAAAGGATGGCCTCCCTGTCTGTGGGCCAGAGCCGCTGCTATCATCCTAGCCCATGATGGTGAAAAGTTAACCTTCGGCCTACAGCTGACGCT
Organism: Myrmecophaga tridactyla; assembly: GCA_004026745.1. Lineage (NCBI taxonomy): Eukaryota > Metazoa > Chordata > Mammalia > Pilosa > Myrmecophagidae > Myrmecophaga > Myrmecophaga tridactyla. The sequence continues at coordinate 4,296 of PVIY010006242.1, forward strand.
TCACATCCCACACCAAATCAAGGCAGTTCTCCAACAAAAGGGACATCATTGGCTCTCCACTTCCCAGCTGCTAAAGTATCAGGTCATCTTATATGACAACCCAAACATTCAGGTGGGGATCATATGCAGCCTAAACCCAGCTACTCTCCTACTGATGGGAGAAGGCCTTCCCAGGCATGAATGTATAGAAACCTTGGAAGACATGTTATCCAGCAGACCAGACCTAAAAGACCAGCCATTCTCCTGCCCTACTGTAGAATACTACATGGACAGCAGCAGTTTTGCCCACAATGGAATGCAAAAATCATGATATGCATTAGTGACCCTGGATTCAATCATAGAATCTGGACTCCTCCCAGTAGGCACTTTGGTTCAACAAGCCAAACTCATAGCAGTCACCAGAGCCCTGCTGTTAGCATCAGATTCCATCATCAGCATCTACATTGACTCGAGGTATGCCTTCAACACTGCTCAGGTACATGGGCCCTATACAAAGAAAGAGAGCTAATCAATTCCAGGGGAAAGGAAATAAAGCACAGCCCAGAGATCCTGGCCCTCCTGTAAGCAGCATGGACCTCCATGAAGGTCACCATCATCCACTGTCCTAGGTATCAGTCAGGAAACACAACAGTAGCCTGAGGAAACTGCCTGGTCGATAAAGAAGCCAAGACAGTAGCCTTAAGAAAAACCTGCTTCCCCTTAATAGCAGCACTTCTACCGGAACCTGTAAGTGGCCTACCATCAAAATACTCCAAGGTTGAACATACCTGGCTGAATCAAGAAGGCGGTGCCCTTTTACTGAATGGATGGTGGAAATTCAAGGATGGTTGATTAGCAACCCCCAGAAGCACATGGCCCAGAGGTAGTCTCACAAGTTCATGAAGATAGTCACTATGGTAAAACAGCCCTAGAACAGTTTCTTCAATAGTACTTTTGCTTTCCTCTGCTGCATCAACTTGCCTGAGCAGTTTGTGCTAAATGTAACTTGTGCTCAGATTCTCAGGATGGGTGAAAGCCATTACGACCCACTCAGAAAAGGCCCAGGAAATAGTTCATTTCTTGTGCAAAGAAATCATTCTGCAGTATGGCCTGCCAAGCTCCCTGGGCTCTGACAATGGACTGTAATTTGTGAACCAAATTATACAAAATCTCAGCAAAATGCTCCACATAAAGTGGAATCTCCACATAGCATATAGGCCTTGGAGTTCAGGAAAAGTAGAGTGAACGAACTGTACTGTGAAATCACTTCTGAAGAAGCTGTCAGGAAACCAGTCTAAAATGGATTGATATTCTCCCTATAGCCTTGTTAAGAGTAAGACGCAGTCCCACAAACCAAACTGGATTTTCCCCTTCTGAAGTTTTGTTTGGATGGCCTCCACCACTGATAAAAGAACTCCAAGGAAATATTACACAATTTGGAGAATTAACCTTAAAAAAGGAACTCCATGGCCTAAGCCCCACTCTGTCTCAGGTGTATAGCTGGATAAATGAAAGGTTCCCACTACAACTAACACTCCCTGTGCACTCCTTTCCCCCAGGATCATTAGTCTGGGTAAAAGATTGGAAAAATCAGGCATTAACACCCACCTGGTTAGGGCCCTATATTGTCTTCCTTTCTATCCCTACAGTTGTTACGTTGCCAAAAATCATCCACTCCCAGTTAAAACCTGGAAACAGTTCGACCTCATCTTGAAAGTACCAGACCAACCCAGAAAACCTGCTGCATCTGACCCTGCATAAAGAACCCACCTGCCCCAGCCACTCTGAAACTGGCTGGTCTATGCATGGCTGAAGCTTGAGAAAATCTTCTGACTCTGAGCCTTGCTTCAGTCACTCTGGAGCTGACTGATCCACGCATGGCTGAAGATTGAGGAGTCGCTGCATGGGCACCCTGGCCTGCCGGGTCTGTGGCCTGACTTTCTTTATCCTCATCTCTGTTTGTTTTTCATTTGGCTCTATTAGTGCTCCTAGAAGTAGGCCACCTACAGTTCTTTCCAGAGACTAATTTTACTCTAATTTGCTGGCATTATCCATATCCAGGTAACTCCTCTTTTTCTATGTAAATTGTAAAATGCTATTTTTGTACCTAATCCATCTTGCCCTTTCCCTTTGTCCCTTCGGGACCACCACCCCAGACTCCTGCCATGAATGCATCCATGCTACCCATACTGGACGCACTGTCACCTTTTCCTTGGCATTCCATACCCGTTACACTTGCCAAAGTATCCTCAAGGGCTTCTGTACCTACAATCAGACCACATACTCGATTAGTGACCCCGAGGAAGACCATCACTACATCTGCCACGATCCTAACAAGGCCAAACATGAGATTGTGGTAGAATTTAAACTCCCAGAAGGTGAAAAAAGATATAGTAATAAGTAGAGCCACAAAGCCAGTGAGCAGTCTCTATTGTTTAATACTTCTCATGCCTACCCTGCTGTAAGCTCAGCCAAAAGCTGTGAATTAGTGGTGAGCCAGGACCTTCAAGGTACTTTCCTGCAAGAAAAACCAAATGCCCTGATTGCAGGACAGGGCACTATAATCTTGTCAATTTTACCATTTTAAATATTCATGATACCTGGTGGAACAAAAAAGTCCCAGTGCTTGCCAGAGTAAAGAAATTCTCTTCCAAAATCATTGTTGATCCCAACCTTTATATAAAAAGAACTATGCACACTTACAATTGAGCAAAATTCCAGATATTCCATTCCTTTTTTAAGGAATACAAGAACAATCAGCGGTCATTCCCATAAGTACTCAAAGTCTGTTCTTTCAATAGCAGAACAGGTAGGGTCCCTAAATGTTCCCTCCTATTATGTCTGCAGAGGAACAAATATGGGGGACCAGTGGCTATGGGAAGCAAGGGAACTAATGCCAACAGAAAAAGTAAATATAACCGCCTCCTGGCCTGGGCCTAGCAAACAGAACCTGACAACTTCCATAATTGGGAAAAACTAGTTAGATGGGAAAACAACTTCCCAGTTCCAGTTGGAAACCTTGTTTGTCTGGGGCAACAAGATTATAATCAAAGTAAAAATGCCACCTTATGGTGGGGATCAGACAAAAATCACATAGCTCCTAACCCATCACCATTAGCCTCTTTCCCTACCCTAAAAGGTTTCTGGAAAAATGTTTCAGCCCTAGGTGTTTGGAAAACCCCTGAAGGATTGTACTGGATCTGCAGCAGGAAAGGCTATTCTGAATTAACCTGTAGGGTGGGCAGGAGCTTGTGTGTTAGGAATTGCCCACCCTTCCTTCTTCCTAATCCCCCTAAAGCAAGGGGAACTACTAAGATACCCAGTCTATGAACCAGAAAATAACCGGGCCTCAAAGAGAGACATACAAATAGGGAACTGGAAAGAATGAGTGGCCTCCTGAGCACATCATCCAGTATTGCTGTCTGGCAATATGGGCAGAAGATGGGTCATGGGGATATCGAACCCCAGTTTACATGTTAAACTGCATCATTTGGCTCCAGGCAGTGGTAGAACTAATCACAAATGAAACTGCCCATGCCTTAAATCTGTTGGCACAGCAACAAACCAAATTTAGAACAGCCATCTAGCAAAATTAATTGGCTCTTAACTAGCAGAGGAAGCAGGAGTGTGTGGAAAATTCAACCTGGAAATTGTTTCCTGCAGTTAGATGACCAAGGAAAAGTAATAGAGGAAATCACCAATCACATGAGAACCTTAGTCCATGTCTGGATCAGACCTGGAATGGCTGGAACCCCACAAACCTGTTCACGGGATGGTTCTCAACCTTTGGAGGATTCAGAACTCTGATTGGAAGTGTTTTAGTGCTGCGTAGTATATGTCTTATCCTCCTGTACCTCCTCCCTTGCTTACTAAAAAGTGTAAGTCAAACTATAGAAGTCCTAGTAGACAGAAAAATTGCCTCCCACCTACTTCATCTCAGTGTTCTGTACCCCTTGAACTATCATAAATATGATTTAGTCCCCACAAGCAAAAACGGTGCTACATCTGTGGAATAAAATGTGATGAATAATATCATCAAAAGGGGGGAATGAGGTAGTTCATAAGAGTGGTCCCAGTTTTATTGCTATATTTCCTTACTAAAATGACTTTCTGAATTTGTGTACTCTCAAGAATATGTAAAAACATGCTTTCTGGAAGAGGTAGTAGAAGAAACTGTTTGCTGCATCTGTCTAGTCATGTCCAGGCATGCCCAGGAATGTCCAGGCCCACCTGCATAGCAAGATAAAATGTCTACTTTCCAGATAAGAGAAATCAGCCCTGAGCCAGAGCTTATAACACTGACCTTGTCCATTCCCATGGTAACTCCTGCTCTGTAAGTTCTGCTTCTGTACTTCCTGCTTGCTAGCCTATATAATCTGGAGACGAAGGATATTTGGGGTTCAGACTTTGGACAGAAATCCTCTGAGCCTGCTGGCAATAAAAAGTTTGTACATTTCTCAGAGGCTTTGGTGATTTCCTGTGTGGTGTTCAGAGTTTTCCCCTACTTCAATTATAGCTACTTATACTTTTTTCTTTTTACCTTTTGCTGTAAAATATAGCATATATATACAAAGCAAGGAAAGAAAAAAGCAATAATTTTCAAAGTGCACTTCTACAAGTAGCTGCAGAATAGGTCTCAGAGTTTCTCATGGTCTACCATTCCCTCATCTCAGATTTTTCCTTCTAGCTGCTCCGAAACACTGGAGGCTTTACCAGAGCCTTAATAACAATAACATGTCATACAGTATTTGTTCTTTTGTGTCTGACTTATTTCACTCAGTGTTATGCCCTCAAGTTTTATCTGTGTTTTCATATGTTTTGGGACATCATTTTATCTAACTGCTGCATAATATTCTGTCTTATGTTTAGACCATATTTTGTCTACCCACTCTTCTTTTGATGGACACCTGGATTGTTTCCACCTCTTGGCCATGTAAATAATGGCGTTCTGAACATCAGTGTGCAAATGTCTGTTTGTGTTACTGCCCTCAACTTTCTGGTATTAACAGTATTGATATTGCCACATTTCCCACAATTTTGTGGGGTTTTTTTTTTGTTGTTGTTGGGGGCTTCACTGTTTAAAATAAACCCAAAGCATAGTACTGAGATGCTGTCTAGTGCTCCTAAGTGCAAGAAATCTGTGCTGTGCCTTATGGAGAAAATACATGTGTTAGAGAAGCTTCTTTCATTCAGGAGTTATAGTGCTGTTCACCATGAGTTCAATGTTAATGAGCCAACACCATACTTAATGAGCTCCAGTAACTGCCCCCTCATGCAATTTATGATTAAACTCACTTCAATTTATGTTCAGAGACTTTGTTTATGTATTTCTCTAAAATGTTCTGAAGGCAAGGATTCTGCTTCTCAATGGGGTTAAAAGGGGACAGCCTCTAAAAGGCTGGCAAATCAAAGAATTTCCTAGGAAATCTTTGTATTCAAATATAAGGAGGAAACAAAAGATGTAAGGTTTCTTTAAACAGAAATGCATATAAAACAAGATTGTTTATTGATGAGTTAAGGCAATGTTGTGACCAGAGGCTCAAAGGAAACTAATCCTGTAAATACAGTAAAAACCTTAGGAGCAAAGGTTCTGTGTTTGCTAATTCAATGTTCTCCAGGACTTTATAGAACATAACAAAACAAGAATCAACTGTAATTGCTAATCCCTTTAGAAAGGAGGACACTAAAGCTCTAAGAGGTTAAATAACTTTTCCAAGTTCTTATGGGTAGGCAATGGCTGAACAAGGTCTTAAAGGTTGGTCTTCTTGACTCCAGAGTCTGTTTCTTTAGATGGTATACTGAACTGTTTCCTATATTTTATGGAGGTAGTTTGTACATATATCTTAATACTCTCAAGAAAAGGAAAGTGCGGTCTCATTTTTGACAGACGGTGGAGCTGACTGGTTAACAGCAGGGATTCTATAGCCAAACGGAGTTTAAATCCCAGCTCTGCTACTTAGAGCTACATTATTTTGGCTTTATCTGTGCCTCAGATTTATTATTCACAAATGGTGATGATAATAATATCTGTCTTATAGAGTTGTTTGAGAATTAAGTAAATATGTATCAAAGCATTTAGAAAAGTGCCTGGCATGTAGTAAGTCTTACTATTATTTGATTCTTATTATTTCCCTGGTATCCATTTCATTTTTCCAGCATTGGAGAAAATTAATCTTTTATGCAGCAAAGCTTAATCCTGTAGTTCTCTCTTGTTCTATCATCAGAAGACAAACACTAGCAGGGCAACATCCTAACTGTCATACTGAAGTCTTTATTTGATTACTACGATTCAGTTGACCTTCACCCTTTTCTTCAAGGTTTCTTAAATCTTTAAGCAAAGGCTTGATTTCTCTAGTACTCATATTTAAAATACCACAAAAATACTAAAATGATTTTTGGTGCTTATAAGAGGAAATAACATTAATACTGAGAGGATGAGAAAATTTATGTTCATATGGTATTGACAGGATAGCCAAATTTATTATTATAGCAGGAGGAGGTAGTCTTTTTTATTAATTATCCTGAAAGTCCATCTGCTCTTTTGCCTAAAATTTCTGCAGGGTGATATAGTAAAAAAAATACTGGACTTGGAAATTAGAAAACCAGGGTTCAGTCCCACTTGACATTTACCAATTGTGTGATATTAGGTAGGAGAGCCCCCTCAGCATCTTTAAGCACCTGGTCTATAAAATAGGCATAACAGTGACTGCTCCAAATATCTCAGAATGTTTGGTGTGAATCAAATAATATTTTAATTTTTCAAGGCCCTGTTGAAGGGGCACCTGCTCAATGACGCCTACTCCTATTCTTCCCATTGGAATGCATATCTCATTCCTCTATATTCCTCTAGCAATTTACATCTTCACAAAATTCTATCTCTTTGAGTAGTTATGTGCATACCTTCTACTGGATTGCAAGCTCTCAGTGGTGGGTATGTACTCATTTTTGTTTTCCACAGACTGGTATAGTGCCTTGAGTTTGTGATACATAAGTACTTATTGAATTGAAGTAAATTAAATTTGGGTAGTAGTGTTTTATGAAGTATGGAGTGGACAAAACTGTAAAATATTATATTAATCTTCACTTATCCTTGGCATTCTTCTTTCTCATAGGCTTTATTTTCTAATTTATGCCCTCCTATGTTTAAGCAGTCTTCTCTCCACATCTTCAAAAATCTTACTTGGAGGAAGTCAACCAAGAAAACAAAGTCTTTAATAAGTTCCTGAATGTAATTTGTATTGTCATAAATGCTATCCAAATCAAACAGTCATGGTCTCTGCTTTACAAACCTAAGTCAAAACAATTATCAAAACAATTATCAAATTATCAGAGCAGAGTCATGGTCTCTGCTTTACAAACTCACAGTCAAAACAGTTATCGAATTATTAAATAATTGTGTACGTGCAAGTTATGTTGCCCATAGTACTGTTCAAATTGAATTGAATAATAAGATCATTGACTTAAGGAATTGCTCTGCAAGGAGGTAACATTTGTGTTGAATCACATATAAAGGACCACTAAACCTACTGGAAAAAATCCACCTTGAATGGCTATATAACAATTTTTGATGGGAATAATGACTGAAAGGGGCAGTTTTGGATCTGGGTATTTAGGTTAAGTTCAGTAAGCAAGAAACCTTCACTTTACTTTGTTAGGCATGGGTCATTAAGGAATCCACATGAGACAGCATGTTAAAGCTTAATGGGTTTATTGCTAGAGAGAAAGAAAACGACAGAGTGAGAGCAAGGGGAGAGTAGGCAGGTGGGAGCCAGCGAACCTGCTAGTGAAAGGAAAAATGACTCCAACTTTCTTTCTGACAGCTTGCAGTTTTAAAGGCAAAAACATGCCAAGATGGGTGGGGAGTGACATATGGTTGCAAGCATCACTGGGAGATATCAGACTGGTGCAGATCATGACTTCATGTTCATGGTTATCTGGTCTGGCCTCTGGCTGGTGGGGTGTTGGCACATTTGTGCTCATTATCTTGCCAGCACATCAGGTCCCATCAGAGAAGCTACTGAGGTGGAGAAACTGAAGGGGCCCCCATGCCGCAGAATTCATTTTGTATGTCAAGTTTATTTTCTGAGACCTGACATACTTCTTATTAATTTGTGAAATATATGTGTGTTTGAACTTTTCACAAGTTTTGACACAGTCTCTGACAGTTATTTAATGTATTTTGTCTGTCCTATTGTATCTCCAAGGCCATACAGTTACTCTTTTATTTCAATCTAACATTACCCCCTTTGATAACATTCAAATATATATTTCAGTGCTGTTAACATTCACGATGTTGACCTACCATTACCACCATACATTACCAAAACATTTCCATCATTCCAAATAGATACCCTGAATATTTAATGTCTTAATTTCCCATTCCCTATCCCCACTCCATCCCCTGTTAACCTATACTCTAGCTTCTTACTCTATGAATTTACTTATTCTAGTTGTTGTGAATCAATAAGATCATATAATATTTTTCCTTTTGTGTCTGGCTTGTATCACTCAATATAATGTCTTCCAGGTTCATCTATATAGTCATGTGAATTAGGACTTCATTCCTCTTTTTGGCTGAATAATATCCCATTGTAAGCTTATACCACATTATTTATTTATTCATTCATTGGTTGATGGATGCTCAGATCATTCCCATCTCTTGGCAATTGTGAATAATGCTGCTCTGAACATCAGTGTGCAAATATGTCTTTGAGTCCTGCTTTCAATTCTTTTGGGTATATACTTAATAATGGGATTGTCATATCACATGGTAGTTCTATACGTAACTTTTTGAGGAACTGTCGAACTGTCTTAATAAACGCTGCACCATTTTACATTGTCACTAGCAATGAATGAGTATTCCTGTTTCTCCGTATCCTCTCCAACACTCATTATTTTTGTTTATTTAATAGCAGACATTCTAATGGGTATAAAATGGTATCTTTTTGTAATTTTGATTTGCATTTTCCTGATGGCTAATGATGTCGAGAATCTTTTTATGTGCTTTCTGGCCATTCGTATGTCATCTTTGGAGATGTCTGATCAAGTCTTTCGCACATTTAAGAATTGGGTTATTTGTCTTTTTGTTGTTAAGTTGAAGGATTTCTTTATATATTCTAGATATTAATCCTTTACCAGATGTGTGGTTTCCAAATATTTACTCCCATTATGTAGGTTGTCATTTTACTTTCATGGTCAAGTCCTTTGAGGAACAAGTTTTTAATTTTGATGAGGTTCCATTTATCTCATTTTTCTTTTGTTGCTTGTACTTTGGGTGTAAAATCTAAGAAATCATTACCTAACACAAGATCCTGAAGATGCTTACCTATGTTTTCTCCTGGAGTTTGATACTTCTAGCTCTTATCTTAAGGTTTTTGGTCCATTTTGAACTGATTTTTATATATGGTATGAGTTGAGGGTTCTCGATCTTCTTCTTTTTTTTTTTGTATGCTGTATGGCAGGGGTCACATGTCATTCTTTTTCCATGTGAGTATCCCGTTATTGCAGCACCATTTGTTGAATTTTTTGTTTGTTTCTTTTTTCTTTCTTTATTTGTTTGTTTGTTTGTTTTTCAGGAGGTGCACAGTTCAGGAATTGAACCTGGGTCTCCTGCATGGCAGGCAAGAATTCTACCACGGAACTACACTTGGACCCCGCCCCCCTTCTTTTTTGAAAATGGAGATCCAGTTTTCCCAGCACCAGTTGTTGAAGATACTATCCTTCTCAACTGAGTGGTCTTGCCCCTTGTTAAAAATCACTTGGCCATAAATATGAGGGTTGATTCCTGAATTCTCAATTTTATTCCATTGGCCCATATTTCTGCCCTTGTGCCAGTACCATGCTATTTTTTTTTTTTTTTACATGGGTAGGCACCGGGAATCGAACCCTGGTCCTCTGGCATGGCAGGCAAGCATTCTTGCCTGCTGAGCCACTGTGGCCTGCCCGAGTACCATGCTATTTTGATTACTGTGGCTTGGTAGTAAGGTTTAAGATCGGGAAGTGTGAGTCCTCCAACTTCATTCTTCTTTTTCAGTATGGCTTTAGCTTTTCAGGACCCATTACCCTTCCATATAAATTTGATGATTGACTTTTCCATTTCTGCAAAGAAGGTCATTGGAATTGTGATTGTGATTGTGTTGAATCTATAAATTTCTTTGGGTAGTATTGACATCTTAATGATATTTAATCTTCCAATCCTGAACATGGATTCCATTTATTCAGATCTTCTTTAATTTCTTTTAGCAGTGTTTTGTCATTTTCTATGAAAAAGTCTGTTACATCCTTGGTTAGATTTATTCCAAGATATTTGAATCTTTTAATTACTCTTTTGAATGGAATTTTTTCTTGATTTCTTCACTACTTTACCACACTATTGATATTTTGGTGTGGATCTTGTATTCCACCACCTTGCTGAATTTATTTTTTAGCTCTGGGAACTTTGTAGTGGCTCTTTCAGGATTTTCCCTATATAGGATCATATCATCTGCAAATAAGAAAAGTTTTATTTCTTCTTTTCTGATTTAGATACCTTTTATTTCTTTTTCTTGCCTAATTGCTCTAGCAGGGACTTCCAGTACAAGGTTGAATGACAGTGGTGACAGTGGGCATCCTTCTCTCCTTCCTGATCTTAGTGGGAAAGCTTTCAGTCTTTCACCATTAACTTGTGGTGTTAGCTTTGAGTTTTTTATATATGCCCTTTATCATGTTGAGGAGGTTTCCTTCTATTCTTAGTATTTTAAGTGTTTTTATCAAGTATGGTTGCTGGATTTTGACAAATATCTTTTCTGCATCAGTTGAGATGATTATGTGTTTTTTTTTCCTTTTTTTTGTTAATGTTGTGTATTTCATTAATTGGTTTTCCTATGGTGAAGCCCTTGCATACCTGGGCTAAATCCCACTTGATCATAGTATATAATTCTTTTAAAGTTCTGTTCAAATTAGTTTGACAGTTTTCAATGAGAATGTTTACATCAATGTTCATAAAAATTATTGGTCTGTAATTTTCTTTTCCTGTGGTATCTTTATCTGGCTTTGCTATTAGGGTGATGTTGGCTTCATAGAATGAGTTTCAGAGTATTCCTTTCTCTTCCATGTTTTGGAAGAGTTAGAGCAAAATTGGTGTTAATTTTTCTTTAATATTTTGTAAAATTCTCTTTGAAGCTATCTTGTTTATGCCTTTTTTACTGGGAAGTTTTGATTACTGACTCAATTTCTACTAGCTATTGGTTTGCTGATATGTTCTGTTTCTTCCTGAGTGAGTGTTGGTAGTTTTTTGTCGTTTTATGAATTTGTCCATTTCATCTAGGTTATCTAATTTTCTGACATTATTGTTCATAGAATCCTTTGATAACCCTATTTTATGGGTCAGTTGTAATGTCATCCTTTTAGTTTCTGATTTTGTTTATTTGTGTCTGGGTCTTTCTCTGTCAGTCTTGCTAAAAGACTGTCAGTTTATTGATCTTTCAAGGAACCAATTTTTTTTTTTTAATTTGCATATGGGCAGGAGGCACCAGGGATCGAACTCCAGACCTCCAGCATGGCAGGTCCCAGCTCTGCCTGCTGAGCCATGGCAGCCGCCCTCAAGGAACCAATTTTTGATTGCATTGATTCTCTCTATTGTTTTTCTGTTCTCTATTTCATTTATCTGTACCCTCATCTTTGTCATTTCCTTCTTCTGCTTGCTTGGGTTTAGTTTGCTCTTCTTCTTCTAGATCCTCCAGATCTCTTTTCTTTTTTTAATGTACACATTTAGAGCTATAAATTTTTCCTTTCAGCCCTGCCTTTGCTGCATCCCATCAGGTTTGGTATGTTTTGTTTTAATTTTTATACTACTAAGATATTTCCTAATTTGTCTTGTGATTTATTGTGGTTGTTTAAGAGTACAGTGTTTAATTTTCACATATTTGTGAATTTTCCATTTCTCCCTCTTTTTGTTTTCTAGCTTCCTATTTTACTGTGGTCTGAGAGTAAACATTGTAAAATTTCTATAATTTTGAATTTTTTGAGACTTGTTTTATGTCTTAACATATGGGAAACCCTGGAGAATGATCCATGTGTACTAGAGAATGTGTATTCTGTTGCTGTTGGATGAAGTGTTCTATATATGTGTGTTAAGTCTAGTTTATTTAGAATATTATTCATCTTCCATTTACTTGTTGATCTTTCATCTGGATGTTCTATCCATTATTGTAAGTGGTGTATTAAGGTATTCTAATATTAATGTAGAACTGCCTATTTCTCCCTTCATATCTGTCAATATTTGCTTCACATATTTTGTGGATCTATTGTTAGATCATATATACATATAATTGTTATATCTTCTTGCTTGCCAGTTTATAATGACTCTGTTTGTCCCTTGTAACAATTTTTGACTTAAAGTCAAAATTATATATTTTGACTTTAACTTATTAGCATTAAATATATTAATACTGTTCATTTATATTAATATATATTATTAATATGTATATTAATATATTTATATATCTACCCTAGCTCTATTTTGGGTTCAACTTAAATTGTAAAGTTTTTCCATCCTTTCACTTTCAAACTATTTATGTCTTTGAATTAAACATTTATCTCTCATGTAGTTAGGCCATGCTTCTTTTTTTTTAATCCATTTTGCCAATCTCTGCCTTTTACTGGAGAGTTTAATCCATTTACATTTAACATCACTACTGATTAAGCAAGACTTTCTTTTGCTATTTTCCTATTTGGTCTTTTTAACATACTTTTTGCCCCTTAATTCTTCCATTAATGCCTACTTTCATAGTCATTTGGATTTTTTATTGTACCTTTTGGAGTGTCTTCTCATTTCTTTTTGGCATATTTTCCATGTTTTTTCTTTGTGGTTACCATGGGATTAAATTTAACATCCTAAATATATAACAGCCATATAAATTTGATACTAACTCAACTTTAATAGCATATACCCACAGTCTTCCTATACTTCTCCAATACCCCACATTTTTGTACTTTTATGAATTATGTATTTGTACCTTGTATGTCCAAAACCAAAGATTTATCAGTACTTTTCTTTTTTTTTTTTTTGGGTGGGGTGCATGGTCCAGGAATCAAACCCAGTTCTCCCACATGGAAGGTGAGCATTCTGCCACTGAACTACCTGTGCACCCTAGTTTTCTCATTGAATGAATAATATTTTTTAACATCCTCAAAGATTAAAGAGGGCCAAACTGTGAGTTTGGGTACCATAACAGAAAATCTCACCTAATTGAACCATCATTCACAGGAATGAACAAATCCAAACACAACAAAATTCAAATTCCCATGTGATTGCTACAAATGAATGTAAATGAACTAATCACTTTCTCATAGCCTTTCTTTAGTTAAGAATCAATAAAGAAAGGAATTTATAACAAAAGATATGCAGAACTTAATGAAGAATAAATTTTCTTAAATTTCTCAAATTCTATAGAATGAAAATGCACTTGAAATGACTAAATGGCTTAGCTGATTCATTTTAAAACAGCATAAAACAGCAAACTGTTTTAATGTCAACTTTATCCCCATGCATGGTATTCAGAAAACAGAGCTTTTGAATGAGAAAGATCACTTAACTTAAAATGAAAAATTGAGTACTGAAATTAGGAAAATGCGGGCTTTCTTTTGAAAGAAATCTTCAAGTACCAATATGTACAGAGAAAGAGTACTAATTTTGGTTACATTTTCCCTTTATTATTAAATATACAAACTATAATACCGCTCCAAATAGCATACCCAGACAAAGATAACTTTGATAAGAAACACTCAAAGCAGAACTTGGGAAAAAATTAAGCAAGAAATTTACTGGGCCTATCAGTTCTTAATTTGTGATTTCTCAAACACTTGATTATGTGTCTCCTGTTGTAGAGCATGGGTTCTCTCTCTAATGGTCCCTACAGTTAAGAAAGATTTAGTTAGTTGTGCTTTTGAGCGAAATTTTCATCATTTCACAATGGGGAAAAACATCTTGCAGTATATTGATAGACCAAGGAGGAAGGAAAGGCAGGTTCTCTGGAGAAAGCGTAAATGAGAAACACAAAATTACCTATTGAAAAGAAAAAAAAACCACATTTTTTTTCCCCAAAGGAATTCTGTACCGTTTTCACTCAAGATTAGACATCCAGGTTAAAGGCACTAGGATGTACTTCTCACCATGAATAGACTACCCAATTACATTTGACATTTCTGAGACTGCTATTGCAATCAGCTTGCTTTTGGAATTCTTCCATGACACTTCCCACATAAAAACCTAATGTAAATTCAAGAAGTTTGAAACCATTTATAATGGAACTATTTTTATAAAAATCTCCAGGCTTGCTAATAAAGCACCAAGAAAAAGAGAACCTCAGAGGGAGAGAACTCAGATCCTTTTTATAAGGTCACCCCTTTAAAGTTTTCTCTAATAGAACCTCTAAAATGACAAAAGCCTTTTTTGATGTGTCTTGTCTATATATAATCTTAGGGATGTAGAACATTGCCCAAATGCCAATTTTCATTATAAATAATTGAGAGATGCATACAAGATTTCATGACTTATTTCTTAAACTCTTAAAATGGAAAAATAGGTGTATTTTCCTTTTAAAAAATTTTATTTTGTAACATGCTATTAATATTTTGATGTTACCTTCAGTAAATACTGATGTAACTATACTGGGACTACCAAAGAACTATGAAGTAGGTATGGTTACCTACAAATACTGTAATTTTTTCACTTAATATGATATTTGTACATTTTGAGAAAACATGGTATAAAAATTATATAAATGAATGCCTCAAAGAAATAGCTCTCATTAAGCTTTTGAATTGAAGTGATCAAAAACAATAGTAAATAAAAACATTTCTCAACATAATACAAACATGAATGGAGTAATGCCAAATATCAAGGTATTAAAATCAACTACTGCTATTTTAACCTTTAACATGTCTTTTTACATAGCTTTCTTCTTTTAGAACAGTAATATAAATGGCAGCACGTCATCTTTATAACCATACGGTGTCAAATCAGTTAATACAGGTGTTTGACATTTAATTTTAAAATGTAATTAGTTTCAAGATACAAAATTAACATTGATATGTAATTAATGAGATGTTAAATGAGATGTTAAATATGTAATTAATGAGATGCAAAATAAGATGTTAAAAAGATAACTATAAGAATACCCAGATATATGCTATATTCCCACTTATATAGCTCTGATCAATAAACATCAACACATTCACTTCAATACTGATTTAAACCATGGGTCAAGGCCATATTTTCAAAGTATTTTAAGGATGCCAGGACACTGCAAAAGCTGGCAAAAAAATTTGAGGGGCAATATATGCTTGCTAAACAAGAACTATGTTCATTTAGCTAGTGAGTACCCAGAGTAATAAATTTTTATTTCATGATAGCAATCAGGCTCACAAACACCAGAAATAGGAATTAAGGGTTTTACACATAGTTACAAAAATCATAAAAGTCTGATTAGCCTGTTGTACATTTTCACAAAATTTTGAGATTCATTAAAGTAGCAAGCAAAATAATCCCTCAGACAAATGCTTTTTTTTTTTTTTTAGTATACATTTAATTGGGGGAAGAATGAGAGAAGAATGTGCATTAACTGGTGAAATCCACTCAAGATGCATATCAATATTCTATTATACTCAACAGTTTGATGACAAGGGAAACGTTTCAATATAATTTCAGGTTGTTTCCTTTGGCTTAAGTAGAGCTTTGCCATATTAAAATTTTGCTACAATAATTTTTTGCATAAACATTTAGACTTGAACTCCAGGATTAAATATTGTATGGTTATTTTGCTTTTAATCTCTGAGAAAGCAAAAAACAGACAATATAAAAACTACAGTAGAGCAGTGCAATGGTTACTCAGTGGGCAGAATTCTCACCTGCCATGCCAGAGACCTGGGTTCGATTCCTGGTGCCTGCCCATGAAAAAAAAAAAAAAAAACTACAACAGAGAAAAAGTTGAAGCAGTGAGGGTCTTACATCATTGAACAACTTCTAATGGTTAACTGTTAGTATTTAACAAATTCAAAGAGTTAATGAATCCTTGCATTCACCATTCTTCTGTGCAGCAGATACTGGTAAAAGTTTCAGGACAGAAAGTACTTGATGAACATAACAGTTCTCAAGTGTATTTGAAAGAGTATAAGAGCAGATGCACTGATGAAAACCACTGAGAAGAGTCAATTCTGTGTTAAGGTGTTCAAAGATGTCACCTTAAACAGAAAAAAAAAAAGCTTTAATAACATATTTCTTGATGTATTAGGTATATCATTAGTGTTGTAATTATAAAAGACCATCTCCATATGGCTATTGTTTTTCTCTATTTCTCTCCCTACTTATGGCTTCCTCTTCTTCTTCTTCAAACTTTTTATAATGTGCAAAGTCATCAAAGATTGAGGTTGTATGCTTGAAAGTGGCAATTATTTTGAGCATTTTCTTAGCTTGTTCTAAGGGTACCTCTTGAGTGTCCCTTGAATTGAAAACTGGCTTCTTGTCATTGTTTTCTAAATGAATATACAGTAATTGGTTACTGGGAATGTCGTTGAGAAATGTCTATTTAACTTCAATTTTGCCCTTCTACTTATTCTGACACCAGACACTAGTATATGCATTATAATTCACAACAGAATTCATCTCAGCCACTCCACAAAAATGCCCACTGCCATTCACACTGAAGAGTAAATAGAGTGGGCCTTTCCCATTCAGGGAATGGTAAGTTGTGTCCATATGCTTATTACTATGCTCAGTACTACACCAGATGGATTACTTAATGAAGTGATGTATGCCATCTTCAGAATAGCTTTTGATTATAAACACATGCCCATATCTTCAAGTATCAGTCAAAGTCTTTGAGATTATAGTTGTTTATGGCCTTTGGCTTTTCTATTATTTGGTGCACTTCTACCCTAGAAGGTGAGGTGCTGACAGGTACAGCACCTAAACCAAAGTTTTCACTGCCTACTCCATTGTTTTGGTTGAAGCCTGCTCCCCTGTT
The DNA here is from genome assembly GCA_004026745.1 of Myrmecophaga tridactyla. NCBI lineage: Eukaryota > Metazoa > Chordata > Mammalia > Pilosa > Myrmecophagidae > Myrmecophaga > Myrmecophaga tridactyla. Next base: position 21,278 of record PVIY010006242.1, read on the forward strand.
TCACAGAACTCCCCAGCAATTCTGAAGCTGTTGCTGTTGGTGCTGTACTTGGTGAGGCTGGGCCTGTAGCTGAGGTTCTAGTTGCTGTGTGGTTGTGGTGGCTGAGGCTACTGTTGAGGCAGTTGGCTTTGCACCAGTGGTGGTGGGTGAATTAATGGTTGAGGCTGGTCGATAGTTTGAGGGGGCAGAAATGACTGGGCTGGTGGAGCCTTTACCACCAACTTAAACCCCTTTTCATACCAAGTTCCAATATTCACATTGTATTTTATAGGTGGTCGTGGCACAGGAGAACTTCTAATTCCCACATTGCCCTTGGGTTTAAGTTTTGGTTGAGGTTTAGCAGGCTTTCTGGCAGTGACAACCCAGGAGGTTGGTTTAGATGCTACACTCCTAACTGAGGGCACACTATTGGTTGCCATGCTAGTTATATTGGTACTGCTCAAGGCTGCACCTACAGTTTTTGTCACTGCTACTGTCAAATAACCACCAATTTTTAGTCCAATCATGCCTTGCTCAATACTGCTAATACCAGGCACCTTACTCAAAGAATCATTGCCAAATCCAGCCTTTCCATCAGTAATAGTTCCCCCAAAAGAACTACATAGATAGCCATAACTGCTACTGTATGCAGAACTTTGTATTGATTGTCCTGAGAACCTCTTGAAACTCATATAGAGAAATCAGTATTACCAGGAAAGAAAGTTAAATCCACATTGACCAAAAAATGGAGGGATATTTCCTAATGCTTCAGATTGACTAAACATACCATCTGGTATATAATGATGTTCTCCATTACTCATTTGTCTATAAACCATGCTTCTTCCCCAAGAGAATATGGAAATCCAGTGGATGGAGCATAGTAACTAGTAATGTATGGATCTGACACTGGTGGATAGTTGTTACTTTGGTTTGTCTGGCAGCTTAAGTATGGCTCAAAGTCATTGTCATTTACAAAATTTTTTTGATGAATCAAACCATTTTGTACAGAAACTTTCCTTGTCCTTTAGGTCTCCCTCAGACCCCTCTCCTTAGAGCTCCCCTGGGCTCAGCCCCATATCGCCTGCTTTCAGGATGTGTTCTAAGGCCACTTTGAACAATCTTTCCCCACTCCTTGGAGACACCTCACCTGCCTACCTCATCACAGGCCCCCAGGCCAGGGTGCATGCTGCTCAGGTGGCAGTACTACCCCAATTTGTGCTTCTAGCACTGTTTGTACTTTTAGCACTATGTTAAGGTTGGTGGTGGCAACCTACCATTACCTTTTATGCGTTTGCATTTTAGCAACTGTAAGAAGTATGAAGTAGAGTTACATATTTAAAAATTATAATACTATTCTACTGGCATTCATAATTACCCTTATGGTTACCTTTGCTGGAATTCTTTATTTCTTCATGCCACTTTGAGCCACTGTCTAGTGTCCTTTCCTTTAAGTCTGCAGAACACCCTCTAGAATTGCTTGCATGGTAGATCTCTGGAAATGAAACCCCTCAGCTTCTGTTTTTCTGGGAATGTCTTAATTGTTCCCTCATTTTTTAAAGAAAGCTTTGTTGAAAATAAAATTCTTGTTTGGCAGTTGTTTTGTCTCAGCACTTATAGTATTTTGAGAGTTTGACTACTATGTGTTTATGCATATTTCTCTTCAAATTTATCCTATTTTGTGTTGGTCTTCTTGGATGTGCATATTCATGTCTTTTGCTAAGTTTGGGAGGTTGTCTTTCATTTTTAATTGACTATTCCTTCTGCCCCCTTCTCTCTTTTTTCTTCTTCTTGGGCTTCCATAATGCATATATTGGTATGCTTGTTGGTATCTCATATGCCTCTTAGCTATTTTCCTTTCTCTAATTCTTTGTTTTCTTTCTAGTCCCCAGCCTGACTCATTTCAATTGTCTTATTTTTGAGTTCACTGATTCTTTCTTCTGCCGGTTCTAATCTGCTTGTTGAAACCCTCCCAGGAATTTTTGATTTCAGTTATTGTAATCTTTAACTCTAGCTGTTTGGTTCCTTTTAAAAATTTCTCTCCCTTGAGATTCTCATATCATTCATTCATTTTTCTTCCTGATATCCTTTAGTTCTTTGTATTTCTTTCATGTCCTTGAACATATCAAAGATAATTTTTAAAAGTCTTTGGTGTATTCACAGTCTGGTCTTTGTTGATGTTTTATTGATTTTTATCCTCTTTCTTTGGCTAGGCCATCATTTCCTGTTTCTGTGTTTGTCCTGTAATCTTTTGTTGCACACTGTGCATGTTAATATTTTTAAATGTTAACTATGGGATTTAGTCCCTACGCTGTGTCTTTTTTGAATTGTATCCAGTTAGTGATATCACAGAGGTTTTCTTTTGTGCCAGGAGCTAACAAAACCAGTCAAACTAATGCAAAAAAACAACTTTTACAGTCTGCAAATTGTCTTTCTACTGCCTGGTGCTCAGAGTTTACCCTCCTATCAAGAAGATTAGCCCAAGGTAAATGCAAAGGGCAGAGTCCTCTTTCTTTTTATAAACCTGTATCTTGTCCTGGTCTTGTGCTTGATATTGGCTTTAGGATTTCCCCTGTTTATAGAAGTTTGAATGCTCCCTCTGCTCCCTAAGAAACAGATCTCCTCCCTTTCTTTGGCACTCTTTCTCAGGAATTAAAGCAGATAAGCCTTTGCCTCAGTAGGCCCACCTTTTTTGTTTCTTACACTGCTTTAGCTGACCTAAACTTTTTTTGCCTGGAAGGCAAATTCTGGGCATGTGGGGCAAGCTTAAGAGGAGTTTCCTAGGTCAGTTTTCACCAGTTGGAGGAAGTTTAGGGACCCGCAAAGGTAGCTAGCTCTCGCTTGGTCCACTTCCACTGGGAAGGGAATGAGGGAGGGGTCAGCAAGGGTACCAGCTTCTTCTGTGGCTCTTTGAAGCTATATTTTCTTGATTTGGCACTTGCCCAGTAAATGCAGTCCTTTAACTGTTTTCCTTAATTTTGAAGAATCTTTTAAGATTCTTCTGCAGCTTTTGCCTGATCTTTTGACCGAGGTGATAGAACTGATTCCTGGATGCTCTGCCATCTTACCACAGCCTCCTCCCTGATTAATATTTTAAGGGATCTTTCTGATTTTTTGTGTGAAAAATAGACTCTAGAGAAGTATTTTAGGTTGGGTTTGTTGGGTAATGGACTGAAATAGATATTTGCATGCAGGAAGTAATTGGGAGAACCTGTGAGAAAGTAAAGGCAGGTGGGGCTGGGTAGAGGAAGAAGTTGAACTGCAATGTGATGTTCATTTGTTTCCATAAGCAGGTCAAGGGCTGGGAAGGACTTTCAGAATTGTTTCCAATTGGCTGCCTCTAGTTGCTCAGTCATGAGCCATCAAGAGCCAACATTCCTGAGTGCCTAAATTCTGAAGTCGAATTTAGGCAGTAAACTACAAAATCTACTACAATCCAACCTTTGCCCATTCAGGTTCATTTGTTTTGTATAATACATTTACCTGTTCTCAGAATAGCTCCTCTAGGATATTGGTTTGATATGTTTTTCATCAGGCTATTTCTATAGAAACAGAAATTTGATTCTAAAATTTATATGAAAAAGAAATGAACCTAGAATAGTCCAAACAACATTGGGGAATTAGCTGAAGAACTTTTATACCTGATGTCAAAAACAATTATTAAGATATAGTAATCATGATAATGTGGTTTTGGCATAAAGATAAAAAATAAATCAGTGGAACATAATAGAGAATCCAGAAATAGATTCACACACATATGGGCAGTTGATTTTTGTCAAGGTGAAGGCAATTCACATGGGAAAGTAAAATCATTTCAGGAAATGTTACTGAAACAATTGGTTAAATTGTTAACTTCACATGAAGTTAAATATTTGTATGGAAAAGATTATACCCCTACCATTACTGCTGGTGTTGGAGTTGCAATTGATATTCATCACCACCCTTTTCTAGATTCTACCTTTTCTAGATTTGACCTTTCTAGATTCCCTTCTCCTTGGCCTATACCTATACTCATCCAGATAGCTTAGCTGATGGGGTGATATCTTCCCTGTCTTAACCTTTGGGTTCTTCAAATTCATATATACTAGATCACTTGATATTATCCCTCAGGTTACTAAGGTTCTGTTAATTTTTTTCACTTTTTTCCTTTGGTCTTTAGATGGGATAATTTCTATCAAACATTTTTCAAATGATCTATTTTTCTGCTGCCTCCTATATGCTAAGCTCATCCAGTGAATTTTCTTTTCAAGTACTGTATTATTCAGTTCTAGAGTTTTTATAGCTTTCCTTTCCATGTACATTTGCCTACCTGTTCATTTAGTAAAGCCATCTTTTCCTTTTAGGCTTTAAACATAACTGAAATAACATCTTTAAAGTCCTTATCAGCTATTTTCAACATATGGGTCATTTTGAAGTTTGTTTATAGTTTTTTATTTTTTTTCAGTTAACATTTTTTTTTACCTTTTTGCACATACATTATCTTTTTGACATATGATAGATACTGTGGATGGCACATTTTAAAGAATCTGGATATGTAGTTGTCCTTTAAAACGTATTGAGTTTTGTTCTGGTTGGAATTTAAAGGTCAATCCTTTAGATGTCATCAGGGTTAGTTTTATTTTTTTATTAGAGTCTGAATATTTTAGTTTTGGCCTTAGTCCTAGACAAGGTTCTTATTTTAGGGCATGATCCTTACTCTGAAGGCAGGGCCTTTCTGGTGTGCAAATGAATGCTCAAAGTGCCTAGTGAGCTTCCTTCACTTTGGCTTAGATTGATATTCTAGTGTCTGTCGATATTACCTCTGGTATTTCTATTCATTCCTACAGCAGCTGCTCTCTGCTAGTCACTGCAGAGTTTCAACCTGTGAATGTACAGCCCAACTATTAGCTAAAGGCCCATGATGAACTCCTATGAAGATTTTGTAGCCCCTTCTAAGGAACTCCCTAGTTTTCTGTACCCTGTCCTGCAAATTCCAGCCACTTCAGTGACCTATGGCTCCAGTCTTGGTTTCCACTGTTCAATAAGATTACCACCTTCCTGTGCTCTAGGAAGAAAAGTGTCACCAGTCAGAAACTGGGTGATTGTGGTGCTTACTGTTCATTTTCTTTTTCCTCAAAGGATCGTAGTTCTAGGTTTCTTGTTGATCAATGTATGAAAACAGCTACTTTAAAATTTTTTTATTTTATAGTTGTTTGTGATGAGAAGGCAACTCAGATACGAGTGTTCCATCTTGGCTGGTACTAGAAATTCTCTGAGATCTTTGATATTCTCTTCCCATCCTGCAACAGAAGTCCTGTGAAAGTGATCTGTCACTTTCTCCAATCTTCTAAGACACGTCCTAATTGTGTGTTAGAAACGTCTCCCAAAGTCTTTGCTCGGGTGATACATTCTGTATCATGGGATAGTAGTATTGATAAACTCTCCCTTACCTCACTTTATAATCTGACTCCCTTAATCTACAATCCTAAGGATCTAGTCTTATACACTCCCAGATCCAATGCCTACGTTATAGTCCATTTTCTCCTTAACTGAATCAGCATTTCTCCAACCACATTATGTGTGACTTGACTCTACTTATTGGTCTGATGACCAGGAGAGGCAGACAGAGCCCCAGGGGTGAGGTCCATGTGGTCATGCAGGTCAGAGGCTTTTGCATGATCTCCCAGCAGAGAAATAGTTTTTAGCAGGGATGTATTGGTACAGCAGGATCAGGAGGACCAGGGAGTTCAAGGTTTTTGAATGATTCAATCTAGATGTCCTCATCCTAAGTTTGTGGGTTCCAGTCCTTTCTAGTCACAGTCTTGACTGCAACTGCAAACCTGCTAGGATTGAGGATTCAACCTTCTCTGGAACTCTTCTATCTTTATAATTAAGTACTAGGCCTGAATCTCAACTTTTTCTGCCTCTGACTGCAGATGAGGGTGTTTTTATATACTGCTGAGGAGTTCTTTTGACTTTCATACTTTGTTTTAAATTGATGATTAATCACCATTAGCCTTTCATTGTCTTTCTCTATGGCTGGGCAACATCTATTTAAATCCATTCTCCTTATAATAATAATAATTTCTCCTGAATCTCTTGTATGACTGAGATAGTATATATTCCAATAAATTCCTTTCTAAAAGTTTTCATCCTAGTTCACCATGGATGAAAGTTTTAACAGTTGTCTTATTACAACATGCCAAGGATTATCAGTACTCCATCCACCACAAGTGATGGCGTTCTCATTGCCAGCTGGTCGGTGGGTACTGCAGCTCAAAAATTTCATTTTAAAGTCTCCTTTATTCAGGCCATTCCTTGTACCCGCTGTCTTTTGAGATGGAGAATTCACATCTTGGAAGTTTATTGGAAGTATTCTCAGAAACAGTACCTGTGAGGGAGTGAGGATGCTGGATTGGGTAAGAGGGCTGAGTTTTATTACGATGTAGTTACAGCAAGTCCTCAGCTGATCCATGGAAGCTTTGGAGCTGGGGTGGCCTTTCAGAGTTGTCCTGAATTGAAGTAAGGGGGTCAGACCTTGGTTCTCTCAAAGTGACCAAACATTGAGTGCTGGCTACCTTTGGGGAGGGATGTAACTTAGGGTGAGGATGTAATCTTATTACTGAAGGCTTTATAAGGAAGGTCACAGAAATAGAGAAAGCCAGAGGAAGTAGCCAGAAACTGAATATCCATGGAACCTGGAAGAGAAGGGAGAAGCCAGGAGAGGCTGCCATGTGCATTGCCATGTGACAGAAAAGCCAAGGACCAAGAATCTCTGGCTGTCAGTCCCAGAATGCCACAGTCTTCTGGGAGGAAGCATTGCCTTGACGACACCTTGACACTTTGCACCCCTCTTAGCCTCAAAACCATAAGCCAATAAGTTCCTGTGTTTAAGCCAACCCATTACATGGTATTTGCTTTAACAATGATAAGATTAAAACAACTCATAACCTTGGAATTATTAAATTTTCTACCGAATTATTTTCAGGTAAGGAAAGAAATTCATGTAGGTTTTTAAACTTTCAAAGACTTTAACAAAGAGAAAATTAAAACAACTCATAACCTTGGATTTATTAAATTTTGCTAAAGAATTATCTTCAATTCAAGAAAGAAATTCAGGTAGGTTTGAAGCCAAATACTTTTCAACTTTGAAAGACAGGTAAGTCATATGCTAACTACCCACTTCCAATTGCTAACTACCCACTTCCAAACTTAAATAGCTGGAAACCTTACACATTTTAAGAAAGAAACAATCCTGATATCAAAACTGAACACTGATAACACTAACAGAAGAAAATATAGATTAATTTCATTTATGAATATAAATGAAAAACCTTAATTTATTCTAGAATCGCTTTGGGGATTACTATTAGGAAAAATATGACTAAAATATGTTACCAATATTTCAAAGAAAATAAGAGATACCTCTTCAGGAGATAATAATTGCTAACATTCATTTGATACTGTAGTGAGCTATATTTTAGGTATTATTTTAGGAACTTTACATACACATATGTTCAGTTATGTAAAAATTCCACAAGGGAGATAATATTATCTTTATATTAGACAGGAAAAACTAAAACAGTAAGACTTAGTAAATTGCTCAAGTTCACACAATACTGCCAGAGTTAAGATATGAACTCAGGAGGGCCTTGTAATATCAGACAACTCTGTTAGATTGCTTCTCTGTAGATACCAATAATTATGCTAAATTATTTATTATTGGCTAATATTTGTCAAGTGCTTACTGTGTACCAGGCATTACTTTAAGCACTCTAAATGAATGAACTTATCCTCCCTGTAACCATATGATGTTTGTATTATTGCAGTTATACCCATTTTATGGATAAGAAAATTGAGGTAGAGAAAATTTAAGTAAATTCCTCAATATCATCCAACTACTAAGTGATGAGTTAGGATTTAAATACATGAAATCTGCCTTTAAGCATGCCATACTGCCCCCAAAACATTTGAACATTCATTTCTGATAATAAAACAAAGCGAAACAAAGAAACCCCACATCATGTTTTTAAACTAAATAATGTGCTACCTTACAATATTTTTAAAAACTCTATCTAAAATCAAAGTCTATATCATAGTTCAAGAAGTTGTTTATCACCATTAAAGTTGGTAACAAGGCATGAATATTTTCAGGTAACATTATATTTAAATAAAGCTTTGAAAAATAGACTATAAAAAGTGTGAATAATGATTCAATGAGAAAAAAGAATACCACACAAATAAACAATTGAGATAAAGTCTTGAACAATTCACCAAGATGTACTTACTAATGGATGATAAATGGATTGAAAAAGTTCAGGGAATATAAATTAAATAATGAGTGTTTTTAAAAAAGATTGTAAAAATAATAGTACTCAGCATTGATGAAAATATGTTAAAACAGTAACATATTCCCTTTTGGTGAGAATGAAAGTAAATTCCACTAATTTTGGTTATGTACAAAACAAAAGATTAAAAATACTTAAACTCCCTTATGGAGAAAATAGTCTAAGAATTTATCTAAGAAAAGCATCTGAGATGAGGACAAAGATTTTATTCATAAAAATGCTAATTTCACTATTATTTATAATAGAGTATTAAATGCAACCCACATGCTCAGCAGCAATATATTCACTTACAGATTATGTTATGTCCATTTAATAGGATACCATTAAGCCATTAAAAGACTGAAATTGGACTTTGGCCTTAAGTTTCCCCTGTTTCTAATGCCCCATTCAAACTCATGACTTTTCATTCTCATATTAATCTTACCTAATAATGCTCTAGAGTAAAATTTTTGTTACTAATTTTAGACATTTATTTTTTTTTGCAAAGAAGAAACACAAGTCACACAGCACATAGTTATGAGAAGTGTAGGGGAGTGAAATAGAAGGGAGTTAGGTGGGGATGGAAATAGTATTTGTAAAAGTGTGGTGAAATAATAATGAATATTGCATGGGTCTAATAATCTATCTAGTTTATGTTTCCCTAGAAGAGCTCCTAAGACAAGATAACAGTTTATGTGGTTTATTTGGGAGACAATCCCAGGAAAACCAGAAGGGCAGTGAGGAATTAAGACAAGAAGGTAGCCAATAAATTGTGCATTATCAAGAAGCTAACTTATTTCCACTGGGGGACTCTAGTAGTCAGTAGAACCAGCCAGCCTTGGTTAATCTCTTCCCCACTCAGCGACAGAGGAACAAGGGTATTCTTCTACCAATCACCGTCATTGTTAAGGGCTACTCCTGTGGTGGACAAGTGGGCAGGAGGGAAGTATTCAATCATTCTATAGTATTGCCAGCCTGCTGTGAACCCTGGCAGAGTGGCCTTTAGGCCCCGTTAAAGCCTTAAGTCTGTCTTGCACCATAATGATGAGGCCTGAGGGGCTATGGTTGGAGTATTTATAGTGTCTCCTACACCATCCTAACAACATCTTTATGATTACTGATACTGACATATACATTTTTAGGGGTTAGTAATTTTTCTTTTATAAGTGGAGCAACGATAAACAGAACCTCATCATAATTTTCTGTTAAGTAGAGTTTTGGAGAAAGTGGCTTAACTGAGACCCCAACCAAGGTGTTTATTTGTTGAATAAATGAAAGAACCTTGTTATAAACCAATTCATCTATTAAACTTTGGTCCTTAGAAACGAGTACTAATACAATTATATCTGCTAGCTGGAAAATCTATTAAAAATAGGGAACATGACAACTGTTTCAAAATCAGAAGGGACTAGATTTATTTTAATCTTGCAAACTAATCATCTTGCAAACCGTTTGAAAAACGATGCTGTCAACTTGTAATATACAAACTATAATTTCTCTGTATTTCATGGTAAGAAGGGCTCTGAATTTATCTTCAATTGCTATTGTTATATTCTGACAACCCTGTATGAAAAGAATGAATGAGCATTTCCACATCTTATGAGCATTAAAATATCAAAGCACTTAAAAATTGTTCCACATGACTAGATCATAGCATGGCGTCTGGTACCTAGTTGATATTTAAAATATATATTTTTTTTAATTCAAATACCATCAATAGTGAGCTTTCTGGATTAGATTGATCCATTCTTTTGTTTATTCTCAAACTTCAAGTATCTACAACGTGCCAGGCACTGTGCTAATCTGGAATTTTAGCTAGATGGCTGGCTGGCTATATATTACCTAGCAAAAACAAGTATCTAGGTTACTTAGCAATATTATACAACATGTTTAACCATAGATGTGTCTCCACATGCAGAGGAAATCTTCACTCCTATTGCGAATTTTAGAGAATTGTCTCCCTAAAATTCTTTCTATATTTACTCAATCTTCTTGCCCTTTCTACTTGCCTTTTTTATTTTATCTCTTAGATAGCTTCCTTAATAGGAGAATAACTCCTGGGAAATTTATAAAAGATTATATCAAGAGGCAGTTTTCACACTTTCTGCCTTTCTTCTCCATGGTACATTGTGTCTAATCAATAGATGAATTTGAACCCAAAGAATATCATCATGGTTTTACTTGTTGTTTGGATGTTCTGAAATCTGAATTGTCTGGGTAATTTCATGTTTTCTAGGAACTCCTTACTCCACTGCTCTAAAATTCATGATTTTTTTTTTGCTTATTAATTGTTTTAGGATTCAGTTTAGTTACCTCTGAAATTTGGTGTCTTCTGTGATAGTGTGTGTAAGCTTTGTGACTATACCTATCATTAAATCAGCTCTAACTTTAGTCCCTTCAGATTAGTGGTATTTTTGCAGTTTGCTTAGTAATTTGTCAGGTGAGAACACTTTGCTTTTAAGAAGTGCTGCTCCTCAATTTTATTTGTGTCCTTGATATGCTCAGAGTTTCAGAATGAGATACTCTGTATCAATAAAATAAATTCAGAATCATTTTTATTTTTCATTTGTCAATTATTTTGTTTATTTACTAACTTGAATGTTCTGTAAAGAAAAGTTAGTGGACTAAAAATGAGAGGATCTGGGCTTTGGGGTCTGGCATGAATGTACCATCACTGGACAAGTTATATGATCTTGTACAAATCACTAAATCTCTCTGTACCTTAGTTTCTTCACCCCTTAAAAAGAAGAAAATAATTTTTTTTTCACAGAGTTGTGAAAATATGAGGTATTATAGAAAAGAGCTTTATTGAGCCCTGTATTAATGTAGGGTATTATTACGATTCCTACCACCACACAGTCATTTACTAATTAGTGACCTTGGCTGAGTTTCTTAACCTTTCTGAATTTCTATTTACTCCTTTGTAGGGAGTCAGCTTCTATGTTTAGTTCTATCTTGGTTTCTAGGGGAGATTTTATTGGGGAGGGTATCTTAAGAAGAGAATTTTGAAAGATATGCCACTCTTAGCTTGGGAGGATATTTCAGGTAAAGTTGGCAGTGTGAGCAGAGCTTGAAACAACCTAGTGATTTAGAACTTCAGGCAGTTTGGCAGGGGCATCCTTTGTAGCAGGGTGGGTGACACAAAGGTAATGTTCCAGAGACCATGTTACCCAAGCAGTTTGGACTGCATTCCTCAGGATGTGGCAGCCCTGACTGATTCTAAGCTAAAATAAGACTCATATAGCAATGAGGAGGATGGGCTGGGTCGTGGGATAGTAGTAGTGATGCTAAGGCCTAATTAATAACAACACTTACCATGTACTGTCTGTTTACAGGGCACTGTGTTAAGCCCTGTGCTGGTTTGAAACTGTCGTGCACCCTAGAAAAGCCATGTTCTTTAATCCTCATTCAGTATTGCTGGGTGGGATCTTTTTGATTGTTTTCATGGAAATGTGACCTACCCATTTGTGGGTGGTAACTTTTGATTAGTTGGTTTCCATTGAGATATGTCCTCATGGAACACATCTGTTCAAGGTGGGGCTGCTAACTGGAGTCCTTTAAAAGGGAACCATTTTGGAAAAAGCTTTAGTGCTGACAGAGCCCACACAGCCAGAGATCTTTGGAGATGCAGAAGGCAAATGCCCCCGGGGAAACCTTATGAAATGAGGAGAGAAAGCTAGCAGATGTTACCATGTGCCTTCCCACCTGAGAGAGGTGTTCAGAAGCCAGAGACCCCAGCAGATCCCAGCCACTTGCCTTCCCAGCTGTTAGAGGTGTTCCGGATGGTATCAGCCTTCCTTGAGTGAAGGTAACTTCTTGTTGGTGCCTTTATTTGGACGTTTTCATGGCCTTAGAAGTGTAAACTTACAACTTAATAAATATAGTTTGGCACCTAATTCATAGGCTTTGAACTGTATTTCAATAGATTTATTAATAATAAAGTTATTATTGCATCAGCCACCCAAGCTCAATTACTTATAGGCTATATAAGGCTACCAGATTTTTAAAAATTTATTTTTATTGATAAATCTTAATACAAAAACATTCCATTCATGGTGCACAGTCAGTAGCTCACAATATCATCACATAGTTGTATATTTATAACCACGATCATTTTTTAGAACATTTGTATCATTCCAGAAAAAGAAATAAGAGAAAAAACTCATATATCTCATACCCCTTACTCCTCCCTCTCATTGAACACTAGTATTTCCATCTACCCAATTTATTTTAACCTTTGTCCCCCCTAATGTTTGTTTATTTTTTATCCATATTTTTAACTCATCTGTCCATACCCTAGATAAAACGAGCATCAGGCACAAGGTTTTTACAATCACACAGTTGCACTGTAAAAGCTATATCATTATGCAATCATCTTCAAAAAACAAGGCTACTGAAACACAGCTCAACAGTTTCAGGTACTTCCCTCTAGTCACTCCAATATACCATAAACTAAAAAAGCATATCTATATAATGCATAAGAATTACTTCCAGGATAACCTCTCGACTCTGAAATCTCTCAGCCCCTGAAACTTTATTTTGTCTCATTTCTCTCTTCCTCCTTTTGGTCAGGAAGGCTTTCTCAATCCCTTGATGCCAGATCCCAGCTTATCCAAGGATTTCTGTCCTACATTGCCAGGGAGATTTACATCCCTGGGAGTCATGTCCCACATAGTGAGGGGAGTGCAGTGAGTTTACTTACTGCATTGGTTTAGAGAGAGAGGCCACATCTGAGCAACGAAGGAGGTTCTCTGGGGGTAACTCTTAGGTCTAATTTAGGCTTAGGCTATCCTTTGTAGGAATATTTCATAGGGGCGAACCCTATGATCGAGGGCTCACCTTATTGATTTGGTTGTCTCCACTGCTTGCGAGAATATCAGAAGTTCTTCAAATGGGGAAGTTGGATATTTCCTCCCTTCTGCCCAGTGCCCCAAGGGGACCTTGCAAATACTTCTTTATGCACTGCCCAAATTACTCTTGAATATATCAGGGTATCATACTTACCTGGACAAACCAACAAAGTCTCACCCCCTATTCAAGATTTCCTGTATTTATGGTAATCAACTAAACTGACCATACAAGTTAAATTAGGAAATGCACAACCCAAAATATAAATTTGCACCAAATAAACATCTCTCTCTTTGGTCTCACACAGAAGTTGAAGTTTTAAAATATGGACTGTATCTACCTTAGTCCTATCCAGATTAGCTTCATTCATATCTCTATTTGAAATCAGATCCCTTTTCCAAGTTTTTAAACAGTTCCTGTATAAGGTACTGCTGACTTTCATAGCTTCAGAGCTCTAATTCTGAGTTTCAGGTGTCGCATAAATACCCAAAGTTTCCACCAGGTGTTTTTACTCTGCTTCTCTGGGCCTCAGTTTCCTCATTTGTAAAAAAAAATAATATACACAAAGCACTTGAACATACAGTAAATACACAACACACAGTGATGGATTTATTCTATCAGGCAACTATATCCTCCCAAATCCTTCTTACATGAAGTTTACTAATGTAACAGCCATTATGGTATATTTTCACAATGGTGATATAATAATGGTACAAAGTTTTTATAATATACTGAATTGTCTGGACTATAGAATGAGGCCCAAATTCTTTTTTTGTGTGTTACTCCACACTCCATTCAATTGGAATTTGACCTTGTTATCTCTTTACCCTTTTGAGGATTGAACCATGTCCTTCACAAAAGGAAGGTCCTGTGGGTATGAGTCCATTTATAAATAGGATGTTGAAGATGTTATTAGTTAAGATGTACATAAACTGAATGAGGATGGGCCTTAATCCAATATGACTGAAGTTCGTATAAACCATGGAAATTGGACTCACAGAGAGAAGCTATGGGAGAAGCAAGAAGCTGGAGATCAACAAAACCCAAAAGAGAAAGGAGAAGATTCCCCTATATGCACTGGCATGTGTGCTAGTTTGAAACTGTTATGTACCTGAGAAAAGCCATGTTCTTTTAATCCTAATCCAATCTTGTGGAGGCAAAGCTATTGCTTAGGGTGGGACATTTTGATTAGATTGTTTCCATGGAGAAACCCTGCCCATTCATGGTGGGTCTTAATTAGTTTACTGGAGTCCTTTAAAGTTCACTCTGAAAGAGTTCAGAGCCTACACAGAAAGCAGAGAGATAGAACCAGGTGAAAGAGATTTGGTGATGCTAAGCTAAGAGATGAAGCCCAGAGTTGTCCTGGAGAAGCTAAGTGAGGACCCACAGACACTTCGAGAAAAAGCCACTGGAATCGGAGCCATTTGAAGCCAGAAGCCAGGAAAGAAGTATAGCAGATGTCACCATGTGCCTTTCCATGTGACAGAGAAATCCTCGACAGCATCAGCTTTTTCTTCAGTCAAGGTATCTTTCTCTTGATGCCTTAGTTTGGACATTTCACGGACTTTGAACAGTGAATGTGTAACCTTTATAAAAGCCCATCCATTTCTGGTATATGGCATTCCAGAAGCTTTAGCAAACTGAAACATCATGTGATGGAAAACTAAGGAACCCCAGTCAGAAGATAACAAAACCCTGGGAGGAAGCAAGACTTCTACCTTCTGAAACTGTGAGCCAATAAATTCCTGTTTTTAAGCCAACTCATTGTTTGATATTTGTTTCAGCAGCTAGGAAATTAATGCAACCTTCAATATTTTTATTCTTCTATATAGTTGCTCTTATAGTTCCTTGTCCTGGGATGCTCCTTCTACATACGTCTGTTTGTATGAATTTTACCATTATAAGGTTAAATTCAATGTCATATATCCTCTGTGTTCTTTTTGATTCCTGCTCCAAGTAATTTCTCTCACTTATGAACCCCTCTGATGATAATCACTTTCCATTTTATACAGTAAATAATAACACCAACAAGTTCCATGGAATGATCTGCATCAACGCCCCCACCCCCACTGTTTCTTATACCTCATCTTCTACCCTTCTACCCCTAGTTCACTGCTTTCTAGTTCCTCTGGTTTCCTTTCTGTTCCTTGAACATGCCAAGTATTCTACTGCTTCAAGGCCTCTGCACTTGGTATTCTGCCTGCTGGAACACTTTTCCCCCAGATATCTATCCTTTCGATTCACTTGTTCACTTGGTGCCTTGACAAACTATTACTTGTCAGAGAGGCTTTCTCTGCACTCCCTATTAAAATAGAACCTTTTGTATCACTCTCAAAACCTTTACACTGCTTTATTTTTTTATAATTAGTATTGTTACCTGAAGTTATCTTTCATATTAATGCATTTGAATGTCTATTACCTATTGCTCAGAAATAGAATTAAGATATAATAGAAAAGGGATATTTTCTGTTTTGTTCATGGCTAAATTCCTCGTCTTGGATAGTACATGACATTTAGTAGGTGTTCAATAAATGTTTGCTGAGTGAATGATGAATCAATGAATACAATATAGTTTTTGGCATTTGGTGACAAAATTTCCACTTTCCTCACTCTTGGGAATATTTGAAATATGATGTGAGTTTGGGTTCTCAATTTTCTTCTTAGTGCCCTTATTAAAACATAAGCTTATTGAATACAAAGTATATATGAAAACCTGTACTTCTGGTATGTTTAAATAAAAAAATTGACCATAGAAACTGAGATTCTTCATTTTGCCCAGATCCCACCTCAGTTGGATGTCTTTCTCACCACTCACAGTAGTTACGAATGAATGTAGTAGATGCCATCAGTGCTTCTCCATTTTGTTCCCAACAGCTAGCACTGGTGAGTCTTTTGGAGCTCTGCGCTTGGGCCACTGGAATGTTTCACTTCTGCTCTGTTTTTCTGCTGGGGGCAGCTATTAACCAATGACTGAAGGATGTGGGAATACAAATACTCCAGCCTCCTGGCCTCCTTACAGAACCAACTTTTTTTTTTTAAATCATTAATTATATTTCTTACTATGGTAGTTAGATTCAGTTGTCAACTTGGCCAGGTGCAGATGCCTAGTTATATTGCTGTAGACATGAGCCAATGGTACGTGAACCCCATCTGTTCCTCATTACATCTGCAGTCGGCTAGGAGGTGTGCCTGCTGCAATGAATGATGTTTGACTTAATTGGCTGGTGCTTAAATGAGAGAGCTCAATGTAGCACAGCCCAAGCAGCTCAGCATACCTCATCTCGGCACTCACAGCTCAGCCCAGGCCTTTGGAGATACAGAAAAGAATCACTCTGGGGAAAGACGTTAGAACCCAGAGGCCTGGAGAGAAGGCCAGCAGAGATCGCTTTGTGCCTTCCCACGTAAGAAAGAACCTCAGTTGAAAGCTGCCTTTCCTCTGAAGAACTATATGTTAGCTAAATAAATCCCCTTTTATTGAAAGCCAGTCTGTCTCTGGTGTTTTGCATTCCAGCAGCTAGCAAACTGGAACACTTACCAGACATCTTTCAAGGAACTGCCCCATCAAATAACAACATTAACAATATTAATTAACAAAGAAGGGAAATTGTGAGAGGATACAAAAAGTTTTAGTTTTAGTCTTTTTAATCACACAAAATAGAAAGATGAATGCTCATTGTGCTTAGATATGTATTTCTTTAAAAAGTAATTGTGTCTTTTACTCAGGTAAGAACTAATGGGATGGCTCCATTTGTATGTTTTTTTTTCATTTTCAACTTTTTTTATTGTATAGTATAACATATATAGAAAGCAAAGAAATAAAAAAGCAATAGTTTTCAAAGCACTCTTCAACAAGTAGTTACAGGACAGATGCCAGAGTTTGTAATGCACTACCATACAATCCTCTCAGATTTTATCTTCTAGCTGCTTCAGAATATAGGAGGCTAGAAGGCTTAAATATTTTTTATCATCACAATTGACTTTTTCTCCTTCTTCTTTTGTGAAAAATAACATACATACAAAAAAGCTATAGCTTTCAAAACACAGCACCACAATTAGTTTGGAACATATTCCAAAGTTTGATGTGGGTTACTATTCTACAATTTTAGATTTAGGTTTTTACTTCTAGCTGCTCTAAAATACTGGAGACTAAAGGAGATATCAATTTAATGATTCAGCATTCATAACTCCACCATCACCTTTGATCTTTCCATCCCTCTCTCTTTAGGAGTGTTTGGGCTACGGTCATTCTGAATTTTTCATATTGGAAGGGTCTGTCACTAATATGGGGTAGGGACAGGACAGACTTTTGAGATGTGACCTTCAAAATTACCCCATGGGGTTGAGCCAAAGTTATATGCTGTTAGATTGTGCTAAATAATGCACCTTTACTTGGCCTTTTTCCCTACTAAGTACTACTTCCCTACTCTATTGTTTTTTCCTAGGAATGCTTCCTAGTAAATCACTGTCATATGAATCTTTTTCACAGGATCTGCTTCTAAGACCAAGAGAGATGGCATCTTCTTGGGCTGGCTTCCTGTTATATAAATGAGCTAAAGATGGCCTCTGTGTAGGGACCTAATGGGTTGTTTACTTTATCACAACAGTCTGGGTCCATTAGCAAAGATTTCTGGTGCCAAAGTCGAATTCTCACATACCTGATTGTTTTAAAAATGACCCAAATAAGAAAATTTTAACCTTTAAGAGTTGACCTACTTTGCTTACCCAGGAAACTTCGCCTGATATCTGCTTGCAATTGATTCAACTCTGTGTATTAAGCCCTAAACCATTTCAACCCCTTGGAGTTCTCTGGCCTACAGACTCCCTGTCATGCTTTCTCTTAGACATCACATAGACAAGTAACTGACTCTCCCCCTCCCCTTCCTTTGACTCTCCCTCAAGACTTTCAGAGTTCTCCCTTGGTCTATTTTCCCTTTGGGGTATTCTCTTATGCCACTGCCTCTAGAAGTTTTCCTGTTGAGAGAGGCTGCCTCTGCCACTGCAAACCTGCCAAAGTATCACCCTCAATAAGCTTGTGTGTTATTGTTATCTAGTGGTCAAATCTTTTTCTTGGTGAAATCCAAAAACCTCCGATTTGAAGAAAATAGAAGAAATTAGAAACTTCACTATATTTCACCTTGACCTATGTTGTGGGTCAGCTAGCATAGAGACTCTGCTCTCTCATTTTCCCTGAGTTTTCAGATGTGAATATCATTTGTGGTCCTTCCAGGACCCAGAGGTAATTTGGATACAGTCTTCCTTGTCTCTCTACTTGCCTCTGTGGATTAGATCACAATCTTCTGCTTTGCCTATAAACTTAATAGGGAAAAGAGGGAATAAAGGAGTTTCATGTGTGTGTGGAGGAGCATCTTTTCCTTTTTTGTACTATAATCTCCTCTAATTCTTTGTTACTCCCCATCCTCCATTCCAGTTTAAAAGTCATTAGAGTTTCTTATTCTGTTCACCTTGGTTTTCCCTTTCCCATAATATTTCCTCTGTCATACCATGTTCCTTATTAATGAAGAGCATTGTCTAAGCTGCCAGCTCTCTAATTACCGTACAGTACAATACATCTATATTAAACAATTATTTGTCATTCATGTCACGTTTAGTTGATTGTGAGATGCTTAAGGGCAGGATCCATATATTATCGACTTTTGTTTACCCCACAGTACTCATCACAGCACTGTGTACGTATTAGGCAAGCAATTCAGTATTTCTTGAACAAATTGTAATGACCAGCTTGATATTGATAGGACATAGAGTGTTTTTTCCTAATCCCCTCTTATTGTCATCTCTGAAAAGAACAATCATTTTCCTCATTGAATTTGAGGATTATGGTTTTTGATTGTTAATTGCTTGTTGAAAAGTAGGCTTAAATTAATCTGTTTTTACTTGGGAGTGTTAAAGGGTGAATATTCATGTAGTGAGTGAGAAGGATTTCTTCTGTTCATCTAATGCTAATTACCACCCACCATTGAATAATCTAGAACTCTTATTCATTAAAGAGATTCTAAAGTGAACCTCACCCATTGGGACATCAGGTTAAAAGCTAATTTAATGAGACTGTATTAATTATTAATGTGATAGCAATACCTTTGCATAGTCTGAGAAAGACCAAGATTTCATCTTCTCACTAAATAAATTACATTCCTGGAGGTGTTTAAATTTTTTACCCTCCTATGAACAAATGGTAAATCTAATATAAATTCCTGGTAAAGTACAGAGTAGTGAGTTCTGAAACAAAAACTAAGATAAGAAAAAAGGAAAAAAATTATTAGCTATGAGGAAGTAGAAGTCATTTTTTAAACTGTAGAAAGCAACAAGAAGTAATTTTCTTCCATTATCTTCTAAAGAGAAGAACAATCCCTCCCTAACTTGCTTTTGCGTATGTCCAATTAATAATTATTTATCAAACACCTACTAAGTAATCTTTGTACTATGCACTATTCAAAAGAACTAAATATCCAATGTCTGGTTCTAGCCAGGAGTTTACAGTCTGGTTGGAAAGGCATAACTAATATATTTAAAGCAACAGCAAGCAATGCAAGACAATATATAGAATGTGCTAAATTATGCTGTAGCCTTTTCCTTGAGTATTTGAGTACATTGTCCCTTTCATCACTTCATTGTCAAGATCTTGCTTTGAATATTGCAATAATGCTTAGTGCTCAGAGCATAGTGAATGATCATATATTTGTTGTCTAAGTGATTGAATAAATGAATGGTCCAGCATCTAAGTACTATAGAAAATTGCAGGTGAATAACGGGGTCTGGAGTAGTCAGAGAAGACTGCCTGTGGGAACTATTATTTAAGTTGAAAGCTGCATGGGAAATTTGATAGAAAGAGGGCAAACCACAGACAGAGAGGGAGCTGTAGTACCAGTCAACTGCAAACTGTAAAGTCAGATTTATTTTGATTTCAAAACTTTTTCTAAAATGTGAAGTGGAGACAGCCAGGCTAATGTTTCCACCAGGAAAGAGATATGTAGCCAACACTAGAAAGTTTTATTCAAGTGATTTGAAAAAAATTATAAGCCATAGGCTGATCTAAAAAATTCTAATCAGTTTATTAAAAATGCTTGCTTTTGTTAACCTTTCCAATTATACATGTTTTAGAATAATCATTCATTTTCATCTCTAAAATGTTTCATTAATTTAGTCTGATGACCCCCTCCACTGCAATTATTCTGTCACTTGAATAATTTTTGTAAAACAAAAATCTGATCAAGTTAATTCTTTGCTTAAACACTATTTGCTGCCATTGATTTTAGGTTGAAGTTTAAAGTCCTTACTAAAAACCCAGTACTAATTCACTCTCCAAGTTTCATGCCAAGCACTCCTACACTCTTTTGTCTCCTAATATGTATTTTCTGGTACCAACAATGCCTTCTCCCACTTTTTCCATCTTTCAAGATCAGACTCAGTTATTGAGTTTTTACCCAAATCGTTTTTACATATTTTTTTATTTAAGAAAGCAAACAATAAATGTAGAACCACCAAAAATTGATATCTTAGTGAGCTTAACCATATAATCACTGTAAAGCCTGTGTTTGTGCAATAAGTTTCATAAACCAATTTAAAATTGAGACAACAAGGAAAAAAAATCTACTTATTCAGATAGCAAAGTTCTTAAATTCTAAGTATTAAAAACTAACTCAGAGGGTGGGCAACTGTGGCTCAGTAGCAGAGTTCTTGCCTGCCATGCAGGAGACCCCATTTGATTCTTGGAGCCTGCCTATGAGAAAAAACAGAACAAAGCAAAACTTAGATGCCATTTGATCACCTGTCAAAACTCTGAATGTTCTCAAAATATCAAGTAGACAGTTCTTAAAAATATCTGCATTGCTATAGTAATGACCTATGTTTCTAAATATGTTCCTTATTTCAGGAAAATATGAAGATACGAATATTTTTACAATTAACATAAGGAAATCTTAACCACCTGAAATGGATCTTAGTTAGCTTATCCATAGGCATATTAAAAAAATATATCTAAGAATCATCATAAAGCCTGTTTGTACAGTATGTTTCATAAACAATTTAAAATTAAAGCAAGGAAGGAAAACAATCTATAAATACAGATATCAGAGTTATTTGAATTCTAAATATTAAACAGTATCTTAAATACCTTTTGATTAACTATCAAAACTGTGTGCATTCCCAAAATATCAAGTAAAAAGTTACTACAAATATCAACTTTGTCTTTAGCCAAATTTTATTCAATTTATCCAGATAAGGTCGATTATTCTCTCCTTAACTCTATTAAAGCACTTTCCATAGTTTCTTTCATCGTTGGAATGCCTATCTCCTTTGCTAGACTGAGGTCTGGGGCAATATCTTATTTGGGCCCCCACTGTTTCATACAAAGCAGGTGCTCAATAAATAATTATTGAATGAGTAAATGAACATACATATATTTGATTTTTTTATATCTATAAATAATAAAGGAAGGTCGTGCATCTTTCATAAATATTCCTTTGTGGAACCTTCCTTTCTTTATTATTTAAATTTTAGATTTAATAATAAAATTGTTCCTGTACATATGTATAGGACTATTCTGTTTGTAGTTTCACATACTTGATTTCATCTGCCAAAAAAAATAGCTTTGAGAAGTAGATAGGGTAAGTGCTTGTTTATATATTAGGTAATATTAAATTAAAGAACTAATATTATATATGGTAACATCTAAGGCTATTGAAGTTCAGAATTGAAATTCAAATTGGAACAATATGTACTCTTCATTAAATTTTTCTTGGTTTTATCAACTGAAAATCTGTTCTTCCTCCTTTACTTCCCTATAACATTTTGAACCCCTCATCTAACTATTGATTGAAATATGTCTTACTTTATATAGCACACTATCAAGAGCATTGGACTTTCTTGATTTCTAAATGTTTTTTTGAAGCTTTGAATCCAACATCATGTTTGGAAGTGTGATTATTCTCTTTGTATTATAAGTGAGATCAGGAGCTCTGAAAGGACAAGGACTTTGTTCAAGGCATATAGTCTGTGCAAAAGGCAGAAGGAGAGATTTCTTGATTGCCTCTCTCAGGTCTTACTTTTATCTGACAGCATCTTGAATCCAATGAAAAGACTTTTGATATCTGTTGGAGATTGAACCATATCCCCCTCAAGACACGTTCAAGTCCTAACTCCTGATTCTATTGGTGTGAACTTATTTGTAAATACCTTCAAATATTCTTTTAAGATGCGGCCAAATTGAATCAGCATGGGCCTTAATCCAATATGACTGGAGTTCTTATAAACCAAGGAAATTTGGACACAGAAATAGAAGTCATAGGAGGAGACCGAAGGAGATAGTTAGCAAATGTAGTGGAGGTAGAGATTGATTGTCATCAAACAGTCATCAGAATACTACAGAATTCAGAGAGAGAATGGCCTGTGGGACACCTTGATTTGGGACTTCTAGCCTCCAAAACCACGAGGCAATGAATTCCTGTTGTTTATGCCAACCAATTTGTTGTGTTTGTCATAGCAGTCCTGGAAAACTAAGACAAAAGCACATCTCAATATGTTTGTAGGAAAACAAGAAGCCAAAAGCATAAGAGAAATGGTTAAAGGAACTGAAATATTTTACCTTGGAAGGAGAAAGCTCAGTACATGAAAACTGGCTTCAAATATCTGTAATACACCTAACATTTTTTCTGTTTGGCCTCAGTGGGAGAGCTAAAATTAATGGGTAGAAACTGCAAATTTTGCTTACTAGAAGAAACTTCTATTAAGGTAGAGTTGTCCAGAAATAAAAATAAGTGAAGCCACTAGATATACGAGGATAAATTAATAAATCTGGACATTCTCTTAGCCCAAAATTCCATCATATTTTTCTACATCATCTTTGTTCTATTTTCTTCCCCTATCTTAATTTCTACTGCTTTACTCCCAGTATATTAAGCAAACCAAGCCATCTCTCTTGGGTTTTCCCTTAAACATTTCAAGGAAAGTAAATAAATAAAAAGCAAGATAAAAACAAAAAATAAAAAAGCAAGATAAAGAAGCCAAATTTGAGGCATTATTGTTTCTACTTGATATATAGTGATCCTTTTCAAATTTTAGGCTTAAGAGGTCAGTGTTGATTTGTCTAAAGTATTGTTTTGTTTCAATTTTTTTGTGTATTTTAGATGATGGAAAATAAATGTTTCAAAACAAGTCATAAACTTCAATGTTCAAATTTTCATAAAGTTCTTTAATAGTTATTTTCTACCTACTTGTAGGTAATGCAGTTCAAAATAAATACCCTCTGAACATTTTTTCCAGATCATTATTTGAATATGCAGAGACATCTTGTTAGATTGGTTCATCTAAATCATATAGAAATCAGCACATAGACATAAATGTAATGATATATAGCATTACTGTTAAAGGCTCTGGACCTTCTATAGGGAGGGTCAAAGCCCTTCAGGTCCCATTGCTCCCTTTCTCATTTACCATGAGAAATATATCTGTCATATGTCTGGGAAAATTCATGTTGAATTGACTGTTGCCTCATCTCCCATGGGCAAGCTAATTGAGAGGTCAAGTCAGAAGCGTATGGGTATGCTATAAGAAATCATCTCTATTATGGGAACTAATAATATTTGAAATCTGTATGTTTAGCACATTCTGTGTATGTAGACAAACTTTATATAAAATATGATCCTGACAGGGAACAGATGGCATATTTAAGTTGAGAAATTTGCAGTAAGCTTAATAAAGGGACTATGTATAGTGGTATGAGTAAGATGTGGAAAAACTGTAAGGGATAGTGTAGGTATTAACAATGGCACACCATTTCCACCCATACATCTGGAGGGGCGTGAGGGAATAGTTACCCATATAGGTCAGCTTTCTGGAATATAAGGTAGAAAGAATTGAGAGTTCAATGGTATGAATATTTCTTCTTTACTTTGTAATTAGTATTTATATAATTATACATAAATCAGATATCTTTGTTTTCCTCTTTATTTTATCCACTTTATCATTTGACATAAGCTGTTTTGTTCATGTTATTTAAGTTGTAAGATATCAGTTTAAGAGTCAATATTACCCAAGGACTTACACCCTATTCTGGAGAGATTTAATGCATTTGCAGTTGTACTTAGGACAGTTGAGTATTGTTAGGTGAGGAAAGAATGTATCTGTTATTGTTTTCTATTTAGAGATTAAGTGTGGTCTAAAGTGATGTGTATAGCTGCTAAATTGACAAGGGGTAGACTGTCATGGTCAGGTTCATATGTCAACTTGTCTGGTTGTCTGGTTGGGCAAGTTGCTGGCCTGTCTGTTGCTGTGAGGATATTTCATGGACTTAAATGAATATGTTGGCTGCATCCACAGCTGATTGCCTTTGCAATCAGCAAAGGGGAATGTCTTCTGCAATAAGAATGCTTAATCTAACCATTGGAAGGTTTTTAAGGATGATTCAGAAGAGATAATCACTCTTCCTGCTTCAGCCAGCCGGCCTTTCCTAAAAGTTCATTGAGGACCTTTATTGGAGCTGCCAGCTCACAGCCTGCCCTCCAGATCTTGGACCAACCTCCCCTGAGAGCTGGTTGAGGACTTTTGTTGGAGTTGCCAGCTCATGGCCTGCCTACAGATCTTGGACTCTTACATCCCCACAGTTGCCCAGCCAGCCTTTCCTGAGAATTCATTGAGGACCTATTAGAGCTGCCAGCTCCTGGCCTGCCCTACAGACTTCAGACTCTACATCCCCATGGTTATGTGAGACACCTTTATAAGTTTTATATTTACTGCTATCTCCTGCTGATTCTGTTTCTCTAGAGAACCCTAGCCAATACAGAGAGTAAACAGATCTGGAAGGACAAATGGAAGATATCTAGCATATATATCTATATAAGCATCAGAAGAGTGCTTGTTAAATATAGAATCAGTACCACGGAGTAAGATAATGAGACCTATTGAGTACTTACTATGAGCCAGAAACTGTTTATTGTAAATTATATAATTTAATTTTCACAACGTTCTTATGTGGTAGATACCAATTTTAGTTCCACAAGCATGGAAGGAGTTAGTGTTAATAAGATAAGTCAGTCATATCGGCAATATGTAGTAAAACTAATGTTCACATCCAGACAGTTTAACTCCAAAGGCCAAGATCTTAAGCATTGTATTATATTGTCTCCTGAAATGAGATGAATGAAATGTCTATATGGCCTCAAGCTAAAACAATTATTATAGCTTGATGCCTCCATCATATCTTATGAACACCATCCAATAGAACTGAAAATTGGTGGTTGACAGTATTTACTTCTGTGATTTATTCTTTTAAATGATTCCTTAGCTAATGACTTCCATTCTGATTTTCCCTCTCTCCCTTCCTTTCTTCTGTCCATCCATCCTTCCATCCTTCCTTTTCTCTCTTTCAAGTAATTTTCATCTCTCTTCTCAGATCCATTAATCTCTGTCTTAGGGTTTAATTTTCAGAGCTTGATTCTTTTTCTTTATTTCTAAGCATTTAGAGGTAACTTCTAGTATGGTGATTAAGAGCATAGTATCTGGAACCAGATTGCCTAGTTTGAATCCTAACATCCCTATATACTAGTTTTATACTAGGTTTTTACTTTGAGTTACCCAGTCTGTGCCTTAATTTCTTCATCTGTAAATTGGGGATAGGTTGGTAATTATACCTACTTTCCAAGGTTGTTGTGATTCTCAAATTAAGTAATTATTGTAAAGCATTTAGAATAATGCCTAACAACTGGTAAGGACTACATACATATAGGGCAGTTACATAGCCTTCAAATTCTTACAAGAAAAAGAGCCATGGTCTGAATAATGAATTGGCCTTTATTGAAATTTAACAATGGCAGGGAAAGAAGAAAATATGTTTGTGAGGAAGAGCTGGAGTTACAGATAAGAATATAAATAATTATAAAAATGCAGTTTTCTAATTCTTAAAAGAGAGGAGTGATGGAAAGGAATTTGAGATGTTGGTCTCAAACCTCATCCTATTGGGGGTATACATAGAAAAAAGAAATGTAGATGCTTCCCACTAAAATGCTTAGTTTCCTAAGTTCTTTAATTGTATTTGGGGAACATACTGTCCAGGAACCAGAGGATTGCAGGAAACAGATTCCACTGGATGAGATAAAAGTATCTATTTTTAAATATCCTTTTGATTTCAAAAATATTCCAGTGACTCAATGAATAAAAATCCATTCAATAAATTTTTATTTAGGGGCTATCATGTACTAGGCACTGTTCTAGATAGAGGGAATACCATGGTAAACAAAACAGGTGTCATGCCCTCATGGACCTCACAAACTCAAAAGAGAAAACTTAACCCTTTTGTAAATACAAAAGAAATTGAGTTCATTGATTATTAGGAGATGCTCAAGGAACAAATTTCTTCTATGGAGAGTCATACTATTCTTCAACATGAAGAAACACAGTTGTGGTTTTATTTGTTGTTCTGAATAGCTCACTATAGTAGATCTATTTCATATCAAAATTAGACCTGGATCTCATAATAATTCAATAAAAATTTCTCTGTCCTCTTGAAGCTTACATTTTCTTCTTGAATTCTCATTTATTAGTATCAAATGTGATTCCCCTTACATTCTGCAAAAAAGGATAAATCCTGTTATTCCTCAGTTTGCCTTGGAAAATTCAAACTATAAAGCATTATACTATGGTATTAATTCCAAAAATGCTGCTGAAAGGGAAAAATTATTCAGCAAGGACTGTGTATAAACAAGAGGATAAAAGAATATTAGAATATTGAATTACTGTGTTACAGCAGGTGAAGATAAAGAACCTGTTTATTCAAACTGTGATTTACCAGAAAAAAAGTATTTGTGGCTCTCCTACCTCTTTTTCTTTTAACTTGTCTGCTGTATGAAATTGACTTTGATCTGACTAAATGGGTTGCTCAGGCAGTTGTAATGAGATTCAGATTTTTTTTCATCTCTAAGCTTCTGGTTCTAAAAAGCCAAATATTACTCTATAATGGGTGTTTGGAGATATGTGCAAGATGGGTCACAGTCCAGATTCTGGAAGGCAGATAGATCAGTAAAATATCTGACAAATGGTGGGAAAAAACAACCTCATTAGCTGCTTCATTAACAGTTTTGTTTTTAGAGAAACCCAGGGTTGACTAGGCATGAAGGTTAAATTCTAAAATTCTGTCTTGCAGAGCAAACAGGGCCACATTCACCAGGCACCATGGGAAATTTTTATCCTACTTCTGCCTTAGCTGAAGGTTTGGGATGGGTTAATATGGGAATATTTAGAAATTTTAATAAGCATTTCATTAAAATAAGAAAAAATCAGGGCTCTTTATCTTTAAAGGATATGCTTTAAACAGAAGTACAGCTTTTCCTTTATAGTTAGATACATAAATCTCATCTTCATCTCCCAGGAGAAAACCTATTTTTACTGCATCAGCAACCAAGCTCTTCTGAGAAACCTAATGTAATTTAAGGTCAATTAAACTAGTCATTTATTTTGAACATGAACAATCAAAATTTAGGAAGATTTGATAAACATTCTTTAATATAATAAATTCACAAGGATTATATTTGACCATCATTTTAAAAGTTAGGTATTTGTGGAATAAAGAAAGCAAAATAATAAAGAAAAAAAGGGCAAAAATCCCAAACAACTCCCAACTCCATTTCAAGATGTTTTAAAGTAATTGATGGGTTACCTTCCAGATATTGGATTTCAATAAAACAATGATAAAATCTTATATATCTAGAAAAACATCTTGTACGTAATGTAAAATCCATAAATATTCAATCTTTTATTCAATCAGTATTTTTTGAGCATCTCCTATGTGCTCGGCACCTTTCTTGTTTGGCATAGTTGCATATATAACACAGAACTGCCATGTATAATAATATTCAAAAGCCTTATATACTCAATGGTGGACAATAAGTAGAAAACATATTCTCAAAATTTTTGTCAAGAATGTACAAATAACAAAATAGGTAGCAAAGTATAACTGAGTATTAGATTAAAAATAAAAATGTCCTGGGTTTATAAACCTTGGGCAAGAAATTTCATCTAAATTTTGTTTTTCTAATCTGAAAGAAAAAGTAAGAGTTAAATTGTCTCTCCATGTTGTAGTACCCTCTAATCTAGGACATGTGAAATGTGGATGAGACCAGCCCAAATCATTAGGGTGAGTTAGCGTATGTATGCTAATGTGTGTGTCCAAGTATGTGTGCCTGTGTGTGTGTGAAAGAGAGAAGAGAAGGAAGAGGGAAAGAGAGATTGAGGGTATAAAAGAGAAAGCTCCTGGAAGCAGTGAGCTTGGAAACCAATCAAATGTGGTATCTCCTGGAAATGACTTAGCAGTTACTCAACAAACTGTCAGCATACCAAGAATTAAGCCAAGATGATACTCAGCCCTAAGGGAAATTAGATCCGAATCAGATGATGAATCTGGCACATGGCTATCACAAAGACAAAGATGTATTGATGCCCTCATGAGATGAAAGCAGGAATGATAAAAGCTGGAGACAAGGAATGACTCTGAAGAACAAGGGGAAAGAATAATGATTTTCTGTGAAGGTGAAACTGTGGACATTTGTAGACCTCCTTATTGTTCCCCTTGTGAGAATGTGATCTTTATATATTTGGGTTTTCAGTAATTGCATATGATTAAATGTAGTATCTGATGAGTGTAACTAGTTTATAGGGATCATTAAACACTTCAATCACTTTGTTAAATTAGTTTTAATTTATATCTCGGAATAATTCACTCAAGACATGAGGTTGTGGGGTAGAGAAGACCAGGGAAAGGAGAAAATGAGTGACAGGAGAGTACCTAACAGACTTTTACTCCAAGTGAAATAGTGACTCTATTATGCTTTAGGTTTATAAGTTATAATGCACCAGCCATTTTTCTATTATACATTTAGAAATAGTTGTTTCAGCGAATCATTTTAAATGTAGCTTTTACTTTTTAAATGAAAGTTATAATGCACAGTTTAATGATTCATTTACTTCTACAAGTTAGGTCTACAGCAGTCTTTAACCTATCTTCTGGTCATCTCTTGCTCCCCAGAGGCATCCAGTTTCAATTCTTTTAGCTGATTCTTTTAATTTTTGTATTTTTTCTTTATCACCAAGTATCATACTTATACATCTACTTTTTATATTTTGGTGCTTCAAGCATCAGCTAGTATTTCCCACCTTGGGAGATGGTGATTTTGCTGGGTTTCTTAGAAACACCACCTGCCTCCACCCTACACTGCCCCCCTCCCCCTTTTTTTTGGCCTCTTCACCCTATTCTTTTGAATATGGGTATAATACAAGTTCAGTAAGATGAGTATTCATTGTATATATTAGTAAAACTATGCAAACCTCAACACAGCTGAGCTGTGTAGTATAATGTAATTATTGTTGATTCACACTGATGTTTTTGTTTTTCCCTATAGTTAAAAATTGACTTGTACTTTCATTTGATTGTCTTTTCTGTACCGATCACTAATTTACTCCTGAATTGTCTGTCAAAGTCTCTGAAAATGTCAAATTTATCTCAGTACACTCAGATTCATCAGATATTCTATCAATTTCATCTACTTGAAATTCCAGTTCTAAGGCCATAAAAATGTTCAAATGAAGACGTCCAGGGAAAGATACTTGACCCAAGAAAGGCCGATGGGTCCAGAATACCTCTGTCAGGTGGGAAGGCACGTGGCTGGCTTCTGCTGGTCCTTAGGCTTCTGGTTTCAGCTTCCCTGGGGCATTTTCTTTCTGCATCTGCAAATGTCTGGGTCTTCTGTTGGCTCTGAGTTTTCTCCAAAATGTTTCCCTTTAGAAAGAGATTCCAGTAAATTAATCAAGGCCCACCTTGAATGGGTGGAGTCACATCTCCATCTAATCAAAAGGTCAGACCTACAATTGGGTGCATCTATCTCTATAGAAACAATCTAATCAAAGGTTTCCACCCTAAGCAATAGGTCTGACCCCACAAGATTGAATCAGAAAAAACATGGCTTTTCTGTGGTGCATGATAGTTTCAAACCAGCCAGTTGGGTATAGAAATGTAGGTTTGAAAGCCTTTATACTCAGAAATTTGAAGGCATTTCTCCACTGTTTTCTAGTCTCAAATGTTGCTGTCCATAGTCCAGTGTCATTCTAATTCCTGATCCGTTGTATGCTCTGTTCTTTGTCTCTCCCCAAATCCTCAGGGACTCTTGCAGAGAAGAATTCTCTAGTACTTTGCCTCTAGGGTATAATCTTGTCTGGTATTCTGGCAATGAAGTAGGGGATGATAGCTGAGGTATGCAAATTCTCATTTGCTTTCTACGTTTTATTATGCGGTAGCTCACACTCAACTTTGCCTGTGTCCCCTACTCTAGAAATCTTCCTATTTTACCTCTGCAGAGAATAAATCTTGAATTTTCTAGAAGGGCAAGGGAGGGACAGTCATCTGGTACATAGAGAAGATGAAAGGATCAAACTCTTTAACTGCTTCTTGGACAGATTTTTACAAATTCATCTGTTTTAGCTTTTTTTTACCTTCAGTTTTAGAGGTACCTGTGCTGGCAATTCTTGATGCTTTTTGGAGATACTGCAAGGTAGATTGGGTTCTTAGCTGTTTTCATTCTTTTGTTAAAGAATGGAAATAGGTCATTTACTATCTAGATCAGTTACTGTTTGTCTTAACCTGCTTTCTGGCTTCCAAAATTTTGTTTCTGTTGTTTTGTTTCTCATTCACTTTTGTGTCTGAAAATTTATATATTTTGAAAAGCTCATTGCCTCATTTCTTATTTCAGAAGAAAGTGAATATAAATGCATATGATCTAGCTGTTATTTTCTCCCAGAAATTCTGCTGGTTCTTTCATGTGGAGTTCAGCTTACAAACAATACAATTAATTTGGCCATAGTCTAATGATCTGTTGGGCAAGTCTTTCCTCATAAAAACCCTTAAAATTCAACTACATCAGCCTCCTTCACACCCTCCTTTAGTAATTTTTCTGTAGAATTTACATGGTACATTGCTACTCTCCTACTCTTCTTTCCTTTCATCATTCCATACTCTCTATAATAATTGCCTTTGTTTCTTCTTTCTCCCTAATACAAACTCTCTGCTTTGGTAAGTCTGTTTTCCCTCCTTCCTTTCTTTCCTTCTCAGTCCTTCCAATCATTTTTTTATTTATTAAACATTTATAAAACCCTTGTTATATGCCCTAATGTTAGAGATTAGAACAATAATTAAACTATCCTTTCCTTGAGGCGCTGCACTCTAGTGAAAGACACAGATGTAAACAATGTAATGCTTTGAAGTGGTACAACTGGTATAATTACATTATGATAGGTAACATCAGGTCATCGGGGAGGAGATTGAATTCCGTATGTGAAGGTAAGAAAAGGCTTCACAAAAGTGGGATATTTGGACTGAATCTTAAAATATAGTTTCTAGGGGGCCTTAGAGCTAGGATGTATTGCTTCAGAAGGACATATTGCTTGAGCAAGGTAAAGGGGTGTGTGTGAAGGCTCTTGGTGCATTAAGGGAAATGCAGGAGGAATGAGACTGGAGAATGAGGTATGGGCCCAAGAGGGTAGATACTTATTTTTCAGAAGCATCACTCTTATATCAGGGAGGAAGGTAGATTGCAAGGATATTCTTTCCAGTCACTATGCCACAACCATGATTTCCCCTGGAAGGCTCATACCATTTCTTTTCCTTATTCCACATTTGACTTACCCTGTCAGTTCCAGCACAAGTCTTTCCACCTGTTGACATTTCCCTTTTTCCTGTAACTCTTAAAATGTGAATTATAGCATGAGGTGCTTGATTATATAATTGTACGTTTATAACTATTTTCTGTGTGTGTGTATACTGCACCCCTCAGTTTCCTCTTAAATAAGTGTGAGGCTCCTGGAAGATACAATTCTGTGTATAATGTAACCCAATAAATATTTGATGTTTACAACTATATAAATGGTTAAATACATAGAGAGTAAGCCACCTCTATTTTCTAGGTCTGTGACAGGTTCTGGAAATTGATAGTGACTAATGAGAATATTATCTCTACCCATCTAATAGGACAGAATTCAATTTTTTATATATGCAAGATTTACTGGTGATGTTCTTAATAAATAGCAGCAAATACTTTTTTTTTTTTTTTTTTTTTTAACATGGGCAGGCACCGGGAATCGAAACCGGGTCCTCGGGCATGGCAGGCAAGCATTCTTACCTGCTGAGCCACCGTGGCCCGCCCATTACCAGCAAATTCTTATTTACTTATTTGCTCTCCATGATTTAAGGCAGTCATTAGTGGTTTTTATTTCCTTCAGTAGAAGCTCTGGTAAATCTCTTGATATTGCATTTTCTTGAAGTGTCATTGTTTTAGTTTGCTAAAGCTACCAGGATGCAATATACCAAAAATAGAATGACTTTTAAAAGGGGGGATTTATTAAATTGCAAGTATACAGTTCTAAGGCCATGAAAATGTCCAAACTAAGGCAAGCAAGGAAAGATACCTTGATTCAAGAAAGGCTGAGGGGTCCAGAACAACTCTGTCAACTGGTAAGGCACATGGCTATGTCTGTTAGCTTTCTCTTCTCATAAGGCTTCCCCAGGGGCCTTTTCCTTCTGCATCACCAAAGGTCTCTGGCTCTGTGGGGTTTGTTGGCTCTAAAACTTTATTCAAAACAGTTGCCTCTGAAGGGATGCCAGTAAGCAACCCCATCTTGAAGGGTGAAGACACATCTCCATGGGAACCATTAATCAAAAGTTCCCACCCACAACTGGGTGGGTCACATCTCCATGGAAATAATAAAAAAAATCCCACCCAGCAATATTGAATGAGAATTAAAGAACATGACTTTTCTGGGATACATGAAAGTTTCAAACTGGCACAATTACTTTAGTTAATAGTTCCTTTAACATCAAGTTTTGGCATAGAAGTTGTAAATGAGCACCAGAATATTTAAACTACATTTATTTATGGGCCTATAGAATCATGGAGCATGTTACTAATTTTTAAATCTTTTCTTTAAAGCTGGTTCGAATTGGGCAATAAAGAAGATTTATCTTCAATTTAACTTCAATTATAAGAGATCTAATAGAAATTGGAAGTAAATTCTAGGATACGGGTATGGTTATTTAAACTCTCAGGTGCATTAGGGTTATCTTGATTCCAAATTCCCTTAAATTCTTCTTTTCCCTTCACCAGAGTTTTGAATTCATTTTTTATGTCTAAGACCAAAGCTCTCCTAAGAAGTCTATTTACCACCTTCAGTTTTGTAGAACTAATAGTATCACCACTGGAAATACCATTTAATTTTTTACTTATTTACAGAAAGATATCAAAGAAGTATTTCAAAGAAGATACCTTACATCGTGAGCATTGTTTTATCCATATGTATCAAAAGTGCCGTTTAAACTCTGTTGTGTTATCTAAGTGAACTATGTAGTTAAATGTAGCAGAGACTAGACTAAGCTAATGGTTTCCCTTCTTTGATTCATTACTGCTTTATTAATTAATTCTATAATCAGTTATATTAATTATAATTTAATCATCACTGCCTACATGTTGGCTACATGATGCTATACATGTTGGGTGTCTGATGAAATATGATCAGAGACTGTTGTGGTGGATAGCTTTTTGTGCTCCTCTTGGGTCTTAAAACTTTGGTTGCTACGCCTATCTATTGCTGATGCAAGAGCTGTGAGCTCATGTTCCGCACTTGCTACCTTCTCAGAATGATTGCCCTTGGGCCATCCAAGCACCTTCAACTTGAAGTGCTTCTCCCATCCCCAAGACACCCCATTGGGTGCTAGCTGATCTTGCCTGAAATTACTACATTCTTGTATAGTGCCTTTACCTTCCCTATCCTGTTTCCCTGACTCTCCTGCTGGTTTCTCCTGAGTGTACTGAATAAATCACGTACACATCAATCCCCATCTTGGGCTCTTCTTTTAGAGAACCTGTCCTAAAACAGTTGATATTTGAGAAAAATCAATGATGGCTTTTGTATTAGACTTGGAAGAAAGCAGGTTTCATACTAGAAAGGATGATCCAGGATTTCAGAGAAAGGCTTGAGCAGAAGCAGAAGCCAGAAGCTTTTTGCAGACAATGCATCCTCAGAGCAGCTATCAGGGCTGTGGTTGTGCCCACAGGGTCACATTTCCCTAAATTAGATACCACACTTATTCTAGAAGGACCTGATTTTATACCTACAGGAGGAATTTAACGCATTGTATATTAAAGAGAGAGTTGTACTAAGTTTCTCTATGGTGTTATTTGTAGAAAAGTGAGAATTGCTGACTGACAGTTACTTCCTAGGTGGTTCAGGTTTGACAAGTATGCTGAGGCAGTGTCAGTTAATATGCATGAAAATAAATAAACAATGACTGAATCCAGGTGATGAATGAGGATTGGTTAAAGGGCTTCTCAAGGAATCCATCGCAAGGATTTCTGAAAACAGTCATCCAGGGAACTAAAACTCTCCCCTAGATTGTTTTGTTGAGCCATACATGCATACCCACACATACAGAGATTTTTGTGCTGTGGTGTAGCTTAACTTCTGACAGTGTTTTCAATTGAGGAAACTGAAATTCTGATTTGGGATTAGTAAATGACAGACTCAGGACCTAACTTCAGATTTGTTCATTTATTAACTTTATAGTTATAATTTAGTGAGATTAGTGCATGATACAAACAAGCATAGAATTACTTAACAAGTATGAGTCTTAAGGAATGAGCAAAAGGGTTGGTGGAAATTGACATGACATTTGATGCAAAGGCACATGGGTAAAGGAGAGTGAGCTATCACAAGGAAGTGCAAATTATTTCCTGTTACTCCTGTGTATCTTATGTCTGTATGGCCAGAGATGAGGTTGAGTTGTCAAGTAGAAACTAGATTTTGAATGGCTTGTACATCATGCTCAGAAGTTGGGGTTTTATCTTTAAGAGGATGGTGAATAACTGAAGGATTTTAAACAAGGATGTAAATTGATCAAGATTTGTATGTTAGAAAGAATGTTGACAGCAATGTGGAAGCATTATAATAATTCAAATGAAAAATAATGAGAGCCTGAATCAAGATATATTAATGGGGATGGAGATGAAGGGAAGATTTGAGAGATACTTATAGTTAAAATTGACAGTACTTAATGATTGATTGAATATAAATCTGAGGGTGAGAAGAGTCTGGAGTAACTCCTAAATTTTTGGCTGAGTTACTCAAGAATGATAATTCTATCTCCAAGACAGGGAAACTATAGGAGAGATAAGTTAATGCTGAAAGGTGGTGGGGAGAAGGTGAAAGAGAAAATAATTTCAGTTTTGGACATGTTGAATTTAAAATACTAGTGTGGCAGCCAGATGGCCTGATACAGGTTCCTGATTATAAGCTCAGAAGGCTTCCTAATATATCATACCACTTGATGGGGAAAAACCAATAGTGGTACAGTAGAACAAGGACATATAAATAATGCATGCACACATGTATAATGTTTCTGTGAAGAATGGTCATTTTAGTGTAAGCAAGGGTAATTTGAAGACCATTAGTTTTTTTGTGAGTATATTAGTCTATTATGAAAATTTATATATGAAAATGTACATATGTCTATAGGCATATAAAGACGTATCAATGGATGGCCACCCAAATCTATTTATCTCAGGGTAGAGAGTATTTTTGGTGACTTTTATTTTACTCCTTATACTTTAAAAATAAAATTTTATTGATATATATATATTATATATACACACCATGTATTTTTCCTTGCATGCTTTAAATTTTTATTTTATTTTTTCTTTCTTTTTTAATTAGTTTTTTTGTTATGCTTTAATTTTTAATTGGTTTATGAAACATTGTACAAACAGGCTTTACAATGATTATTTAGATGTTTTATTTAAATATGCCTGTACAAGCTAAGATATCCATTTTTTATGTTAAGATTTTCGTATGTTAATTGCAAAAACATTTGTATCTTTTTATTTTTCTGAAATCAGGAAAATATTCAGCAACACAGGTCATTACTATAGCAACGTTGATATTTATAATTACTTTCTACTTGATATTTTTAGAACATTCACAGTTTTAACAGCTGATAAATGGTATTTAAGTTAGTATTTAATAGTTAGAATTTAAGAAACTCTGAGTCTGAATTTGTAGATTTTTTCCTTGTTGCCCTAATTTAAATTGGTTTATGAAACTTACTGTGCAAACAGATTCTACAATGATTATTTGAATACTGTATTTAAATATGCCTATGTATAAGCTAACTAAGATATCCATTTTTTGGTGGTTCTAAATGTATTGTTCATTTCCTTAAATAGAAAAATTACAATAATAATATTTCCCATTGCAGCAATGTAAAGATATAGAAATAATAATATAGAAATAATAAGTTAAAAATGTCTATTTTCTCCATGCCCCTAAACTGAGGATAATAACATCTTCATGTGTTTTATTTGTATGCTTGTCTCCATGCTAACACAAATGCATCCTAATATATGGAGCCCTATGAAGGGCTTTTTGTTACTGTTTTTTGTTGAATTAAACTACACACATTACTTGTATGTGT
This sequence comes from Myrmecophaga tridactyla, assembly GCA_004026745.1. Classification (NCBI taxonomy): domain Eukaryota; kingdom Metazoa; phylum Chordata; class Mammalia; order Pilosa; family Myrmecophagidae; genus Myrmecophaga; species Myrmecophaga tridactyla. Next base: position 57,917 of record PVIY010006242.1, read on the forward strand.
AATTGTGTCCTGTATCATCAATATCTCCCTCAGATTAATTACTACAGATGTAATTGTACATCCCAATGTATTATACTGTCACATGATTCATGAATATTCAGATTTTTTCCTAGTTTTCTGCCACCAAAAAAAATCAGCAATAAATATCTTAGAATGTAAAAAAAAATTATTGATATATATATTATATATTCACATACTGTGTAATCATCCAAAGTGTACAATCAGTGGTTCACAATATCATCATATAACAGTACATTTATCATCACAATCAACTTTTTTCTTTTTTTGTGAAAAATAACATATATACAAAAAAGCAATACATTTCAAAGCACATCACAACATTTAGTTGTAGAAAAGATTTCAGAGTTTGATATGGGCCTTAATCCACATGACTGGAGACCTTTTAAAGAGAGGAAATTCAGTCAGGTAGAACCCAGAGAGGACAGAGATAGCTATGTGACAGAGGACTGCAATTACCAGAATGCTACTAACTCTGAGAGGAAGTATATCCTTGTCAACATCTTGACTTTGGACTTATAGCCTTCAAAACCTCAAGACTACAACTGTCTATTGTTTAAGCCAACCCACTGGGTAGTATTTGTCATAGCAGCACACTAAGACAGTTCCTGAAATTCATCTTCCCTATCAGACTCCTAAAGATTCTCCCTTCATTGTCAAGCTCAAAGACCCAGGGCTTGGTTTTGTTGTAAGAATTGGTAGGTATCTTTAGAGCCTCATGACAGAGGCAGAAACAAAACTCAAAACAAAGATAAAATGTGGATTTTTCTTTCTCTGAAAGTAGTTATCACACAAATTCTATTCTATCTTTGAACACCAATGAGACTGTAACCTATGACTAGGCTCTCTGGATTTTTATTCAGTAAAAATTGTATTCACTGAAGTTTCTTTCATTTCCCCTCTAGATTATATTATGCAGTATTGCTTATTCCAGTAAGACATTGTACAATGTACAGTGATTTAGCATTTTTATTGTTTTCATAATTTCTAAAATGCTTCCATTATGAATCTCGTAGGTTACATTCGATACCCTGATTGATTAATTTCTTACATTTGTTTCCTATTGCTGAGTTGGATCTTCCTTAAACATGTCATTATATTTTTGTACTCCTACTTACTGTTTTTTTTCAAACTTTGTTTCAGAATTCTTTTTTTAAACCTTAGAGAAAATGAAAAGCTGATGATAACACAGCATGCTGCCTACTTTTCTAAACAGTGTAATAAGCTTCAATTCAGATGCATCACTTAAAACCAAAAGAACAAACCACAATGGCAAAGACTGCACTTAAATATAACAGCTAATAATTCAATATAGTTGTTTCTTTCCTCCAGGAAGTTGACTGCAAATCCATTGCCCTTTATTATATCAAAGGGAAAGCAGCACAGAGTTGAAGTACCAAAGGCACAAATCATTTAACTGCTTTACAACTCAGGCTGGATGACAACACTGTAGAAATAAACCCATTTCAAATTATCTTGCACATGCTCCATTTATTCTAGTTATATATCATACTAAATAAGGGCCATTCTTTAACAAAACATTTATAGTAATCCCTGGGTTTTGTGGAAGTAATGACATCTTGAAGGTCTCTGTGCTTCTTGGGGCACACATGTTGCTTAGAACCCCAAAAAGAGACCCGCTACAATTCTACAAATTAGACAAGTACCCAGGGAATCTTCAGGAAGAAAAGGAAATACACATATTTTTGAGGTACTACATGTCAAGAGTTTTCACGTTTCTTTTAAATTTCATAACAACCTTATGAAACCCTCTCTAGGTTCAGAGAGGTTAAGTAATTTGCTCAAGATCATATAGCTAGAAGACAAACCAGGATTCAAACCGGGCTGTTTCTGTGTTTTGTGCTGTGAAGAGAATAGGATATTGTGGCCAGAGGATTGGATATCCTTATTAATAACAGAATAGACCAATTTTGGGTGATGACAAGATTTGGGGATTGGGTGCAGAAGTAGAATGGAGGAGAATATTATTGCATATAAAGAGGCAAAATAGAAGAGAGAATTGCTGCCATAATTTTTTTTTGATTTTTATAATTTTAATATAATATCTCTCTTAGTCCCTTTTCTTCTCCCACTACTATGTCATTTCTCTGTTCCCCTTTAGTCAGAACCCACCAAAAGAATTATATAAATTTTCTGTCTACACATCCTCTCCTCTAATCCTCTATTGAATTCACTCTTCTTGCTTGCCCTGGAACTAAACTTGCCCTGTCACGATCCTGACAGTGTCACCAATGACCACACTGTGATCTAGTCCCAGACCTCATCTTGATTGACTTAGAAGCAGCCTTTAAGATAGCTGATTCCTTCTTCCTCCTTGAAACACTTACTCTACTGGCTTCCAGAATACTACAATGATTTGATTGTCCTATCTCACAAGCAGGTCCTTCTCAGTCACTTTAGCTGTATCTTCCTTTTTACTTTTTTCCTGATGTCTAAATATTGGAGTGCCCCAGAACTCAATCTTCTAGCCTTACTCATCCCTTTCATCCTACATATTATCATTTTCTTTTCTTTTATGTTTGTACATACTCCCTAAATGATTTCATTCAGTCCCATGGCTTAAATGTCATCTATACAGTGCAACTTCTAAATATATATCTCCAGCCATGATCTTAGGCTTGAACATTAAACTTATAAAACCAAGTACTACTCACATTTCTTTTAGTATATCCAATGATCATCTCAAACCTACCACATCTATACTGAACTGTTGATGCCCTGCCACAAACCTGCTTTTCCCACTCTTTTTTCCATCTTAATAAATAGTAATTCCATTCTTCTAGTTCCTCAGGATAAAATACTGATTGTTTTCTCTTTCATATCCATCACTTAGTCCTTCAGGAAAATCTTTTGATCCCTACTTTCAAATTATATCCAGTAATTTTTCATTACCTTGTCCACTTTTACTCTAATTCAAGCCACTGTTACCTTGTCTAGAGTGTTCAATAGATTCCTGTTTTTTCCATGCAGCAGCTAGAGTATGTGGTTTGAAGCAGTGTGTCCCCAGAAAAATATGTTCTTAAATTTAATCCATTCCTGTGGCTGTGAACCCTGTGTAAGTAGGACCTTTTGATAAGGCTACTATAGGCAAGGTGTGAGCCACCTCAATCAGGGCAGGTCTTAATCCTATTACTGAAGTCCTTTATGAGTACAATGAAACTCAGAGAGAGAGAGAGAAAACCATAGAAGGAAGAAGCTGAAATGGAACTGGAAGAGAGGGAAGAAATCAGGAGATGCTGCCGTATGCCTTGCCATGTGACAGAAGAACCAAGGATCACTGGCAACCAGCTCCAGAATGCCACATCTCTGGGGGAGAATCTTTGGGGAGAGACATCTTGATGATGCCTTGATTTGGATATTTTCTCATCCTCAAAACCATAAGCAAGTTTGCTCAAGTCGAACCATTTCATGGTATTTGTTTGAGCAACCTAGGGAACTAAAACAGATTTTGTTGCCAAGATAGTGGGGTTCTGCTATTACAAATACTTAAAATGTGGAAACAGCTTTGTAATTTGGTAATGGGTTGAGGCTGGGAGAATTGTGAGGAACTTGCTAGGAAAAAGCCTAGATTTCTTTGAAGAGACTGTGGGTAGAAATATAGATGCTAAAGCCATTTCCACTGAGGTATTAGAAGGAAATGATGAATATATTATTAGAAACTGGAAGAAAGGCAATTCTTGTTTTAAAGAGACAGATAACTTGTGAAATTGAGTAATAAAGTTGGGTACAAGGCAGAACTTCAAAGCGATGAAATTGGATATTTAGCTGAAGAGATTCCAAGTTAAATATGGAAAATATAGCCTGGTTTCTACACATTTATGTGGAGAGAGTGAGTCTGCCTTGGTACTTAGAGAGGGTAGAACTTCCGCCCCAGTGTTAAGGAGGAGTGCTGCCACCACAGTGCTCTGAGAGGGTGAAACTTGTGAACTGGGGATTGTAGAAAGCCTGACTACCATCTCAGTGCTTGGAGAAAGTGGCTCCTTCACCCCAGTGTTTGAGGAGAGTATAGCCACTGGGCAAGTGCTTGGAAGGGGTGGGGCTGATGCTTCTTCAGGTTGGGAGGGCAAAACATCCTTATAGAGAACTCTCTGACCTTGAAATCTAATGGAGTATGCCTGCAGGGTTTTGGAATTGTATGGGACCCATGATCCCAATTTTCCTTTCAGTTCCTCCCTTTTGGAATGGAAATGTTTGTCCTATGTCTGTCCCTCCATTATTTATCAGAAGCAGATAACTTGTTCTCTAGGTTTCACAGGTCCACAGATAGACAGGGATTGCCTCCGGGACAGACCACACCCATAACTGATTCTGATGAGACCTTGTTTCTGAAATGACTTAAGCCTTCTTGAATATTGTGATGGAATAGAAGTATTTTACAAGTAGAAATACATTTGTTTTGGGGGTCCAGAGAATGGAGTGTGGTGGTTTGAAGCTGTAGGTATCACAGAAAAACATACTCTTAAATTAAATTCATCCCTGTACATGTGAACTCATTGTACATGCAACATTTTGATGAGGTTATTTCAGTTAAGGCATGGCCAAGGATGAGTCTTAATTCTACTGCTGGAGTCCTTTATAAGAGAATGAAATTCAAACAGAGAGAAAGCCACAGGCAGCAAAAGCTGAAAGGGAACCTGGAAGAGAATGGAGAGATCCAGACATGTTGCCATGTAACAGAGAAACCAAGGATCACTGCCAGCCAGTGTCAGAATGCCACAGTCTTTGGGGAGAAAACATTGCCTTGATTTGGACATTTTCCCAGCCTCAAAACCATGAGTGAATAAATTCCCATTGTTTAAACTGAATCATTTCAGTTTTTGAGCAGTAGTAGCTAAAACACAGAGGTGTGCTTTAAAATGGAAATTATATTATGAAATTTGTCTATTCATAGCCTTTTAGTGAAAAAAATCCAAAGGCCTAAGAAGTATGCTACCACACTATGTGTTCAGTATCATCTTCTATCACAATTCACCTTTGTGAATTTACTCAGCTCCGGCTTCTCTTACTTTTTTGCTGATTCTTGAACATGCATAGTACTGTTCTTCCCTGAAATGTTTTCACTTTTTGTTTCCCTCTCCTGGAATACTTTTCTCCTGAAAAATTACATGCTCCCTTCCTTCTTCAGGCATCTGCCTAAATTTCACATTACTTGTCCACTTGATATAAAATAATGTCTCTTCACTCCTCATCTCCTTACTTCACTTTTCTCCACCACTTGACATATATGATACACTTATTTTATTTTTCCCCTCACACTTGAGTGTAAGCTGCATTAGATTAAGGACTTTATTCATTCATTGCTGTAGTCCCTTTTTTTTTTTTACACTTTTGAGGATGAATAAATGCATCTTTTATGCAGCCATAAGAGGCTGCATCAGATAGAAGTAAAAATGCTGAACGAAGGGTAAGGTGGGACTGATTTCTAAGCCCAGCTGTGGCACTTACAGGCTCTGGAAATTTGGGCAAGCCATTTTATTTCTCTGAGTCTCAGGTTTGTTATCTGTAAAATATGACAGCTGGACTAGATGAATTCTAAGGACCTTTCCAGCCCTAAATAGTGTTATGAATCTCTAGTCTTTGGACTACCAACTTTTTCATAGTTGTTTTGATTCATAACATATGGTAATATCTATAGGACTTCGTTGGGGAATGTACTGTATAAGATGGCATGTGCTGGTGGTGCATGGTTTATATGTTCAGACATACATAAACATTCGTGAGAAGCTCTGAGAACATGGTTTAAGAACTTTCTCTACCTTTATCTGGGTCATGGATTTTCCTGACATGAAGGAAAGGAACATGATTGAATATTTACCAATGATGCCATTTTTTTTCACAGCTAAAATTGCCACATATGAACTTTGATTTAGGAAAGATTTAAATAATTTAAAGGTTTTTATCAGAAACACGTATTTTAAAACTATAACTCCTTAAGAACTAGAGTGTATAAATAGAGTTAACCTGTGTTGAATATGTTATTTAATGCACATTAGACTTTCTCCATGGGTGATGCCTCAGTGACCTCTCTTGGCAGGCAGGTTGCTTCTTTAATAATTTCTAAACCACTGAGACACAGTGTTTCATTTTTCTTTTCTACTGTACTTTACAAATATCTTCTCACAGCAGGAGCTTCATAATTCAAAACCTCAAGGGTTTTTCTTCAAGATACCGAGGATAATGTTTAAATAGATTGTATGATGTAGCCCTAATGGAAGCATTTATATAGCAAGAGTCCAAGATTATATGGATAAATATTTGCACTATTCTAAAGCAGTGGAGATAACCACAATGGAAAAAGGATCTAATAGAACATATCATAAAGTTAGTGATCTGTAGAAATTATTCTTCAAGCTCAAAATTGTTAAACTCCAATATTAATAGTTTTAGATAGGTTTTGAAAGAGAAATTGCTATTTCCAACCTAGTTTTGGTAAAAGGGAAGATTTAAAAACAGTCTTAATTTTTTTCATTACTCTTTAAGGTTATAAACCTTTGTGGCTTAGGACTGTTAAAAAATAACATGTTGTGCTTGCTTCGGTGGCACATATACTAAAATTGGAACAATACAGAGAAGATTAGCATGGCCCCTGTGCAAGGATGACATGCAAATTCGTGAAGCATTCCATATTTTTTTGCTTAATGACTTGTTTGGGGTTAAAGATGGGATATTGGAGCAGTGGAGGGGAGAATTTGTTAAATGAGTATCCTGCAATTCACACACACAAAAAAAGAAATAACATGTTACATAGTTTTACTTTGGGCATAAAAAATTGCTTAGTTGTGCATTAATCTGTCTTAGATGTCTACAGTGAAATATCAGTAAGTTACAGATGGAGTCATTTAAAAACTAACATTTTTTAATTTAAAAATCAAAAAGTAATTAGTCATTTGAGATGTTCCTTGCTTGAAATAACTTGCAGAATAGTGGAGGTTAGTTTGTTTTGCTTTTTAAAATGATGGTTATTTTGTGGTTGAAATAAACAGTGATAAATAATTGCGCAATTATTTGCATAATATGATAAATTTTATTATCTTGAATATATACTTGTGCTCTTAAGGTCAACAGTAGGCATAATTGGCAGAAGTATTTAGAGGGTTGCCAGGAAGTGGGGGATGGTAGGTGGACTATAAAGATACTGCAGTAATATTGTTCAACTTTTATGTTTTCTTATGATCCTACCTTACCTTCTGAATTATGAAATTATGTTTCTTTGGAATCTTTCTTCCACTTGATTTCTGCCAAAATTTTTCCTTTTCTAATCTTTTTTAGTCTAGTTGTCTTTATGTCTACCTCCCTTTTCTCTCTCTTTATATTTCAACTAAGTATAACCTACAAAGCCTTTCAGGAAACACTTTATCAGTTCAAAGATGATGAAAGATGAGAGCTTGGGCAAGGGTAAGCTGCCTGGTTTTCTGCATTGTTATCCCAGAGTATCCAGAGTGTGCTTCCATCCTTTCTTTCTTTATTAAAGTTGTGAACTGTTGATATAATAAGTCTACTGGGCTTTCTGCTGCTTGAATCTATTTTGTTAGCACTTGATGAATATTGATTAGTAGGCTCCAGTTCTGAAACTGCAATTTCTGGAATAATTTGCCCACCTTGAAAAGCTACATTAGCCTTATAATCTACCAGGACTACATTTAATATGGAAAGAATTAGTTCTCTGATTCAGAGATCATTTAGGGATGCCAGTTTACTGGCTTATTTCACATGCAGGTGATCTTAAAACTGTACATTTTGTAAAACTGGAAAGTAATTGGTAATAGACACATACTCAATAATATTTCTATTGTTTACTTGATTCTTGATTTACATGATTCTTTGTTGTGTCTCTAGACATATTGGGATATGAATGAGAGCCTCCTAAATGCCCAATCTTTCCTTTAGAGGAAGGAAAAGAGGTTGGTAAAAAAAAAAAAAAGGCTATAACCATAGCATTCTGTACATACCACTATTTGAACACTCACCATATTTTCTTCAAGTAAGAGCCTGTTTTTATCACTAGGTCATGAAATCCTTAAAAGCAGATCCTTGAATTCTTTTTCATGCATTTTTCTTCTAATTTTGTGCATGCTGCATACAGGACAAATGAATAAAGCTTTATCATTAGGCTGCTTTCAGAGCAATGTCTGTGATTGATTTTAGGAAGTTTTGTGGATGTTGTTCCTTTTTAGTGCTTTGGAGTACTTTTAATGTCAAGTTAGAGAAGGTGGAGAATTGCGTGCTCAGTGGTTTTCAGTTATAATAAAGGTTTATCAGGTGGGCTATAGTGGCTCAGCAGGCAGAGTTCTCGCCTGCCATGTTGGACACCCCGGTTTGATTCCTGGTACCTACCCATGCAAAAACAAAAGTTTATCACTGAACTCTTTATGTTAGTTTACAATAAAAAGCAAAATGTGGCTCCTACCCATCTCTGCAGCTTTACCACATGCTCTTCTCCTACTTGCTGGCGGGACACTGTTGTTTTTTTCTTAAGTACTTAGTCAAATCATGCTCCTTCCTGCCTCAGAGCATTTGCATATATTGTTTTTCCTGCCTGGAATAGTATTCTTCCTTATTTACTCTCCCCATCCTGCCAAACCTTACTCTTATAATTGTTATGCATTCTTTCAGTCTTAGATTGGAAGATGGTAATATTTACTGACACAGCAGAACAGAATTCCCTAGCTATGCTATTTTTACCTTACTTACATTGCACCACTAGAGTTTTGATTTATTTCTGTATTTCTTTGATTATTTTTGTTTCATTTATAAGACTATAAGCTCTAGGAAGGTAGGCATGCTTTATTTTGCTTGCCATTTTATCCTGTATCCTGGATAGAGACTGGACCAGAGAAAGCACTTGTCAAAATTTTGTTAAAGTAAAACCCCATTCTATTGTACTTGTTGATCCTTTTTTAAAAAATTAATAGGTTTACAGAAAAATAATGCAGAAACTACAGTTTCCATATACTTACCACCCCCCACATTCAGTTTTCTCTATTGTTAACACTTTATATTGGATTGTACTTTCAGTCGATGAAAAAATATTATTATAATTGTACTATTAACTGTAGTCCATAGTTTACATTAGGGTTCACTGTGTTGTACAGCCTTAAATATTTTTTAAAAATTTAATCTAGCAGCATATATACAAGGTTAAGATTTACCCTTTTAACCACTTTCAAATACGTAATTCAGTGGTTTGAAGTAAATTCATAATGTTGTGCAACTTCATCACTATCTATTATCAAAACTTTTCCATCAACCCAAAGAGAAATTCTCTACCAATTAAGCATTAACTCCCATCCTTACCCCTATAGTGGCGCTGGTAATCTGTATTCTAGTTTCTAACTCTATGAATTTGCTTATTCTGGTTATTTTATATTGGTAAAGATAATACAATATTTGTCATTTTGTGTCTGCCTTGTTTCATTCAACATGATGCCTTCGAGGTTCATTCATATTATTGCATGTGTCAGAAATTCATTCCTTTTATGGCTGGATAATATTCCATTGTGTGTGTGTGTGTGTATATATGTATATATATGTTTCATTTATCCATTCATCTCTTGATGGACACTCGGATTGTTAACACCTTTGGGCAATTGTGAATAATGCCACTATGAACATTAATGTGTGTATATATATATGTTTGCATCCCAGTATTCAATTTTGGGAGGTATATGCCTAGAAATTTGATTACCTTTTCATTAAATAATTCTGTACTTAACTTTTTCAGGAACCACCAAACTGTTTCCCATAAAGGATGCACCATTTTACATTTATACCAAAAATGAATGAGTGTTCTATTCCTCCACATCTTTTCCAACACTTTTCACTGTCCAATTTTTTTAAATAGTAGCCATTCTAATGGGTATGAAATGGTATTTCTTTGTGGTTTTGATTTGCATTTCCCTAACGGCTAATGATGTTGAACATCTTTTCATGTGCTTTTTGACCATTTGTATTTTTTGTATCCTTTCACTTTCAGCCTTCTTGTGTCTTTGCATTTAAGGTGAGTCTCTTAAATATGTAAACAGAATATCCTTGGATCATGCTTTTTTAAAATCTTTCTGCCAATCACTCCCTTTTGACTAGAGAGTTTAATCCATTTGCATTTGAAGAAACTACTGATAACACAGCAACTTTCTTCTATCATTTTGCTATCTGTTCTTTGTAAGTCATACTTTTTAGTCCCTCAATTCTTCCATTAATTCCTACTTTCAGATTTATTTGATTTGTTTGTATTGTACCAATTTGAAATCCTCTCATTTCTTTCTGTATATATTTTATTTGTAGTTATGATGGAGCTTGAATTTAGCAACCAAATCTATAACAATGACTTCTGATTTGATACCAGCTTAACTTCAATAGCATACATATATGCTGTTCCTTTACCCTCCTTTCCTTCACCTTTTTTGTTGTACTTGTTACAAATTATATCTTTATATATTGTATGCCCCAAACCATAGGTTTCTTATTACTTTTTTGCATTTGCATTTTTAACCTGTTAGAAGTAAAAAGTGGAGTTAACATACCAAAAAATAAAATACAATTGCATGTATTTATAATTACCCATATGATTATCTTTATTAGGGGCCTTTATATCTCTGTGCTGCTGTGGTCCATTTTCTGGTGTCTTTTTCTTTCAGTCAGAAGAACTCCCTTTAGCATAGTTGCAGGGTAGGTCTAGTGGTGACAACCCCCCTCAGCTTTTGTTTACTTGTGAAGATCTTAATCATTCCCTCATTTAAAAAAGACAATCTTGCTGGATATAAAATTCTTAGTTGGCAGTTGTTTTCTTTCAGTACCTAAATATTTTGTACAACTCCCTTCTTGCTTCCATGATTTCGATGAGAAATCGACACATAATCTTATTGGGGTTCCCTTGTTACATAACACATCGCTTTTCCCTATGTTTTCAGAAATCTCTTCTTGTCCTTTGCATTCAACAGTTTAACTGCCTTATGTCTGGGCATGGCTCCTTTAATTTTATCCTGTTTGGGCTTCACCAAGCTTATTGAATATGCATATTCATGTCTTTCTTTAAACTTGGGGAGGTTTCTGCCATGATTTCTTTGAAAATTCCTTCTGCTCCTTTCTTTTTTCTTCTTCTGAGACTCTAGTAATATATATATTGGTATGGCTGATAGTGTCTCACAGGTCTCTAAGGTTCTGTTTTGCTTTTTAAAAACTTCTTTTTTCTCTCTGTTCCTCAGCCTGAATCATTTCAATTGACTTGTCTTCCAAGTTCACTTATCCTTTCTTATGATGGATGCAATCTGCTGTTGAAACCTTCCTGGGAATTTTTCATTTCAGTTATTGTGTTTTTCAATTCCATTAATTCTATTTAGTTCCTTTTTTAAAATTTCTGTCTCTTTGTTGACAATCTCATATTTCATTCATTGTTTCATGACATCCTCTAGTTCTTTCTCTGTGTTTTCCTTTATCTTCTTGAGCATATCAAGGGTAATTTTTTTTTAAAGTCTTTGTCTGATATGCTCAAAGTCTGACATCTTCATTGATTGTTTCTGGATTTTTGTCTTGTGCCTTTGGATGAGCCATCATTTCCTTTTTCTTTGTTTATCATGTATTCTTTTCTTGCACATTTTACATTTTAATATTTAAAATGTTAACTATGGAATTAGTCTCCAAGCTGTTTGTTCCTTATGTTTGTACCCACCTAGTTTTATGATGGAGATTTCCTCAAGTACCCAGAGCTAACAAAAATTAACAAAAAAATGTAAACACACAAAAAAACCACACCCACTTTTCACTGTCTGTAGATTGGTTCTGTGTTTGCTGGTGGTTTCCTTCAAAGTTTAGCCCTCCTATTAAGAATATCAGCCTGAAGCGAATGAGAAGTTCAGGGTCTTCTCTTTCTTTTCTAACCCTGAGTCATTCCCTGAGATTTTACTTGCTTGTGTTCTTAGGAATTTCCCTCTTTATAAGAATTTGAATGACCCCTTTATTCCCTATGAAATAAACTTTCTTCCCTTCCTGGGTATTCTATTTTATGACTTAAAACAGGTAATCATGTACCTTCAGCCAGATTGATTTAAATGTTTCTTACACTGCTTTTGCAATCTGAAAGCTTCTTCTTCCTTCAAGGCAAGTTCTGGGAGGATGAGCCAGAGAGGAGTTTCTTGGCTCAGTATTTCAGGCTGCTACCCAAGAGACTTGCACCAACATACTGACACTTCAGTATATGCATAGGGGTTACTTTGCTCTCTCTGGATCAGGGCAGTTGTGCAGGTTGGCTCCACACCATTCTAGAAGTGCATTGGGGAGAACCTAGACACTATGAGCTTCTCCTATCATTTTTAAAGCTGTGTTTTCTTGATTTGACACTCTCCCCATTACTACAACCCTTTAACTCTTTACCAAATTTTGAGGAAGATAGTTCTGCCAGTTTTTATTAGTTTTTCAAAGAGGAAACAGCATCCTGGAACATGTTAGGCTGTGCCAGACTGGTCAACCAGAAGCTTGAAGTCTGCTGCTTCTTTTTGTGAAAGGAGATTGTATATTGTTCATGTGGATGTATTGGAGAAATCCTATACACAAATAGAACTGAATTCATCCTTTCCACTCTCTCCAAATTTTCAGCTATATACCCTTTTAGCCTTTGTGCATCAGAGGCTTTGAGAGCAGCAAATAGGCATAAGGAAGAAGACGTATTTCTGTTATTTTTCTGCTGCATCACCTATAGTGTTCAGTATTCTTCTTCTTTCCTGCTACCTATATATCTATCGTTACCCATAACCATGCCATTTTAATGGTTCTGGATTCCATTGAGGAGTTAGATGACACAACACAGAAGTACAGAGTGTTAACACAGGTACACAGAAGTGAAATTCACCCACTGGAAATAGGAAATGGGGGGCAGTACCAAGTAGACACAGGACTGATCTTTTCTCCCCTCTATGAACTGCACCGTGGTGGAATTTTTTCTTGCAAACCTTCCACAGAAATATACTGTCCTGAGAGATCTGCTGGGTCTGGGTATAGCTCTTCATAAAGTCAGTGCAATTATGCATTACAATGCATTGCTTTCTGTGTTTCTTTGTACCCGCCTTCCCCTGTTTCCGCCTCCTCACTTCACCTCCTAAGAGGGCTGTTACTTTCTAAATAAAGTATCAGCAGTTTAATTTGCCTCAGACTCTGCTTTCTAGAGGACCTGAGCTAAGACATACTATTCTCTGAAATTTGATACAATTTCAGGTTTTTATATATTTTCTACTTGATCCCCTCTATTGTTTAATCTTTCTTAGTTAACCTGTTTTAGTCAGGGCTCTTTAGAGAAATAGAACCAACAGGGATTTATTAAGAGATTTATTATAGGAATTGGTTCATGAGACCATGGGGATTGGTGAGTCCGAATATGTAGGGCAGACGTTAAGCTGGGAACTCTGATGAAGGATTCATGAATCCCTAGGAGAAGCTGGCTGACTGAAGTAGAGGTAGAAATTCTTCTACCTGACTGTTGCAATCAGTAGTTGTCCCTTTAGGGCCTGTAACTGATTGGATAAGACTTCCCTCATTGCTGAAGGCAATATCCTTTGTTAATTGTAGATGTAATCAGCCATAGATGCAGTCAACTGTCTAATGGTTTAAATCCACAAAATATCCTCACAGTAGCAATCAGGACAGTGCTTGCTTGACTAAACAACTGGATACCTAGCCAAGCTGATACATGAACTTAAGGTTCACACCTATTCTTCCCTTCACACATCTAATCTCACCCACAGTTATCATTTCCAAAGGATGCTTTATATGCGGTGAGTTTAGGGTTAGCTTTATTTTTCTACCATGAAATGTACAAATATCTTAGATTTCAGAATACTGAAAGAAAACAATTCCCTTTATGTTTTTATCTCTTGTACAGTTTTGGATTTCAGGAGCCAAGTTTATAGTTCTCATTTAATATTTCTTGAATGAAAGAATGATAATGACATCAGGCCACTGAATTTTGTAAGCAACCCAGTTTTTCTTTGTTTCCTCTGAGCCATTTCTTAAGCTTTCTACAAATTTCCTACTTGTACCAAGTTTTGTTACTAAAATGTTCAACTCAGAGGTAATTGATTGTTGTAAGTTTTTGAGGAATTTAATTGACTCCTTATAGATCAGATTGGATTTTTAAAGCTTTTTCTTATAGCTTTATTGATGTATAATTTTCATACCACAAAATTCATCAATTTTAAGTGTACCATTTCAGTAAATTTATTTGGCTATGCAGCTATCACTACTATTTGGTGATAGATTTGGTTTTATAACCAAATTTATCCATCACCTGATAAATGTCCTTTGTAGTCCTCTATAGTTAACCCCCCCCACACACACACAATGCCCAGCTCAGGTCTAGCTCAGTGGTTTCTCTCACTGTATTTTGTAATTTTCTAGAAATTTCTTATAAAAGGAGTTATAATATGTAGTTTTTTGGTACCTGGATTCTTTTATTTAACATGAAATTTCTGAGATTCATTCATGTTATTTGTATCAGTGTTCTTTCCTGTTTTTCAGTCTTTTTTTTTTTTTTTAACCTTTTCATTTTGAAATAACTATAGATTCATGGGAGTTGCACAGATAATACAGAAAAGTCCCATGTCCTCTTCATCCAGAACCGCCAATTGTTACAGCTTGCATAACTATAGTACAATATCAAAACCAGGAAAATGACACTGGCACAATGCACATCTATTATTCTCTGTCATTTTGTCACATAGGTTCCTGTAAGCACCACCACAAGCAAGATACAGGGCTATTCCATCATCACAATTACCTAGTTAGAATGAAGTGTAGAAATGTTACCACTTTTTACCCTTTCCCATTTACAATACATTGCATTTGATGTAACTATTTCCTCTATACACATTGAGAACAGTGTGGTAACTTTTGCTTTGGCTGTCAAACATAATTTCGTAAAACTCAAGAAGAGAAAGAAAGTCTATTGTATTTACCCATATTTTTTTCTTTTCATTGGTCATTCTTTCCTCCTTCCTGGTTCTTTAAGAATTCTTCTTTTATCATTCTTTTCTGTTTTAAGGACTTCCTTGAACTATTCTTTTATGGTATATCTGCTCGTGACAGATTCTTTTAGTTTTCCTTGCCTGACAGTGTCTTTATTTCCCCTTCACTTGTGAAGGCTAATTTCACCAAATATAGAATTTGGGGTTGACATTTCTTTCAGCACTTGGAAATACGTGTCGCTTTCTGTCCTCTGCAGTTTTAACAATGTAAAGAGAGATAAAAGGAAAACATAGGAAAGACTATGAGGAAATAATCACAAGTATTATTAATAGAATATTATTAATGAAAATAATCCTATTAATATGATTGGGGATTGTTATTCTTTATGTTTAATTTTCTACAGTGAACTTGAATTTTAAGTCAAACTTTTTTTTAAAAAAGTGGGAGTGAGGAATGGACAATATGTAGAGGTGGAAAAATCAAAGAACCATTAAAAAAAAAATTAACAAAACCAGTACGAGTACCCAAGGAAAGTCCTTCAAGCCCTTGCTTTTTTGACTTACATTTTTAAAAACAGTATTATTGAAATATATTCACTTACCCTATAGTATATGCAAGTTGTACAATTGATGGCTTTTAGTATACTCACAGAGTAGGACATTCATCAAGACAATCAATTTTAGAAACATTTTCGTTACTCCAAAAAGAAAAACCCCATACCCCTTAGTAGTCACCTCTCAATCCTATTTCCCCAGCCATACATTATCTACTAATCTAAAATTCTGTCTGTATAGATTTATTTAAAGAGTACTAAAATATTACTGTTCATTATAACCCATATTTTCTATTAAGTGTATTTTTCTCACATACCACCCTATTATTAACACCTTGTAATCGTGACATATAGTTGTCATAGTTCATGAAAGAAAATTCCTGTATTATATTATTCACCACAGCCGTTGTCCACCACAGTGTTCGTTATGTTATACAGTTTATCCTCTAGCTTTCTTCTTGTAACACACATGACCTAAAACTACCCCTTTCATCCACATTCACACACATAATTCAGCACTAAGTATATTTACAGTAATGTTATCATCACTGCTATCCACTTCCAAAAACTTCACCCTAAATAGAAATTCTGCATAAATTAAGCATCAGATCCCCATTCTCTACCCTCATTCTAGCTCCTGGTAACCTAAATTCTAGATATGAGTTTGCTTATTATATTTAGTTCATATTTGTGAGATCATACAATAATTGTGCTTTTGTGTTTGACTTACTTTACTCAACATAATTTCTGTCTTAAGGCAATATGAATAATGCTGCTATGAACATTGATATGCAAATGTCTGTTCATGTCCTTGCTTTCAGGTTTTCTGGGCATATACCTTGTAGTGGGATTGCTGGATCATATGGCAATTCTATACTTAGCTTCCTGAGGATCCACCAAGCTATCTTCTACAGCACCTGTACCACTTTACATTTCCACCAGCAGTGAATAAGTATTCTTCTTTCTCGGCATCCTCTCCAACACTTACAGCTTTCTGTTTTTTAAATAGTGGTCATTTTTAGTAAGTGCGAAATATCTCATTTGCATTTCCCTAATAGCCAGTGATGTTGGGCATCTTTTCATATGATTTTTAGCCATTTGTAGATCCTCTTTGGAAAAATGTCTATTCATCTTTTGCCCATTTTTCAATTGAGTGGTTGTCTTTTTATTGTTGAATTGTAGGATTTTACAATGTATTCTTGATATTAAACCCTTATTGGATATGGGTTTCCAAATATTTTCTCTCATGGAGTAGTTTGCCATTTCATTTTCTTGACGAAGTTCTTTGAAGCACAGAGGTTTTTAATTTTGAGAAGATCTCATTTGTATGTTTTTTTCTTTTGTTGCATGTGCTTTGGTCTAAGAAACCATAAGCTACCACAAGATCTAGAAGATACTTCCCTACATTTCTCCTAAGAGTTTTATGGTCTTGGTTCTTATATTTAGGGCTTTGATCCATTTTCAGCTAATTATATATACCTATTATATATAAGGTAGCGGTCATCTTTCATTCTTCTGAAAATGAATTTCCGTTCCATCAGCAGCATTTGTTGAAGAGACTTTTCTGTCCTAGTTGAGTAGACTTGGAAGCCTTGTCAAATATGAATTGGTGGGCAGTGCACCGGTGGCTCAGTGGTAGAAATCTCTCCTGCTGTGCCAGAGACTCGGGTTCAATTCCCAGAGCCTGCCCATGTAAAAGAAAAAGAAAAAAAAAAAAAATATATATATATATGAATTGGCCATAGATGTGTCTCTTTATCAGCTGTCAATTTTCTTCCATTGGTCACTATATCTACCCATATGCCAGTACCATGCACTTTGACCACTGTAGCTATGTAATATGCTTTAAAGTCAGGGATGGTGAGTCCTGTAATCTTGTTCTTCTTTTTGAAGATGTTTTTGGCTATTTGGGACTCCTTATCCTTCCAAATAAATTTGATAATTCACTTTTCCAATTCTGAAAACTAAATTGTTGGAATTTTGATGGGGATTGCATTGACATCTTAATGATACTTAGTCTTCCAATTCATGAACATGGACTGTCCTTCCATTTATTTAGGCCTTCTTTTATTTCTTCAGGCAATGTTTTGT
Source organism: Myrmecophaga tridactyla (assembly GCA_004026745.1). Taxonomy (NCBI): domain Eukaryota; kingdom Metazoa; phylum Chordata; class Mammalia; order Pilosa; family Myrmecophagidae; genus Myrmecophaga; species Myrmecophaga tridactyla. The sequence continues at coordinate 75,549 of PVIY010006242.1, forward strand.
AGTTTTCTTTGTACAAGTCCTTTACATCCTTGGTTAAATTTTTTCCTAATCCTTTTTTTTTTTCATTCCTAATCCTTTTAGTTGCTGTTGTAAATGGAAAATTTTTTTCTTCATTTCCTCCTCAGGTTGCTCATTACTAGTGTACAGAAACACTAATGATGTTTGCGTGTTGCCTGTCACTTGACAGAACTCGTTTATTAGCTCCAGTAACTTTGTTGTAGGTTTCTCAGGACTTTCTATACACAGATTCATGTCATCTGCAAATAGTGGAAGTTTTATTTCTTTCTTTCCAATTTGGATGCCTTTTCTTTCTTTTTCTTGCCTAAATGCTTTTGCTGGAACTTCCAGCACAATGTTGAATAGCAATAGTGGCAGTAAGCATCATTGGCTTGTTCCTGGTCTTAGAAGGAATGCTTTCAATCTTCCCCATTGAGTATAATATTAGCTGTGAGTTTTTCATATATGTCCTTAATCTTGTTGAGGAAACTTCTTTCTATTCCTATCTTTCAAAGTGTTTTGATCAAGAAAGGATGCTGGATTTTGTTAAATGCTTTTTCTGTGTCAATCAAGATGATCATGTGGGGTTTTCACTTCAATTTATTAGTGTGGTATATTACATTAATTGATTTTTTTATATTGACCCACCATTGCATACCTTGGATAAAACCCATATGATCATGGTGTAAATTTTTTTCATGAGTTGCTGGGTTCGGTTCACTTTGTATGTATTTTGTTGAGGATTTTTGTATGTATATTCATCAGAGAAATTGGTCTTTAATTTTCTTTTCTTGTAGTGTCTTTATTTGTCTTTGGTAATAGGGTGATGTTGGCTTCATAGAACAGTTTAGGGAATGTTCCCTCCTTTTCAGTATTTGGAAAGAGTTTGAGCAGCACTGGTGTTAAATCTTCTTGAATGATTGGTAGAATTCAGCTATGAAGTCATCTGGTCCTGGGATTTTCTTTGTTGGAAGGCTTTTGATGACTGATTCAATATCTTTACTTTTAATTAGCCTGTTGAGGTCTATTTCCTCTAGTGTCAATGTAGGTTGTTCTTGTGTTTTGAGGAATTTTTCCATTTCATCTAAATTTTCTAATTTCTTGGCTCACAGTTGTTTATAGTATCCTGTTATGATGTTTTTTTATTTCTGTGGGATCAATATTGGGGTCCCCTTCTCATTAATTTTATTTATTTGCAACATCTCTCTTTTTGCCTAGTCAGTCTAACTAAGGTTTTGTCAATTTTATTGATCTTCTCAAAGAAGCAACTTTTGGATTTGTTAATTCTATTTTTTTTTAAATTTTCAATTTCATTTATTTCTGCTCTAATCTTTATCATTTCTTTCTTTCTGGTTGCTTTGGGATTAATTTACTGTTCTTTTTTTAGTTCCTTAAGGTATGCATTTAAGTCTTTGATTTTAGTTCATTTTTTTTTAATGTAGGCATTTAGAACTATACATTTGCCTCTCAGCACTGCCTTCGCTGCATCCCATAAGTTTTGATGTGTTGTGTTCTTGTTTTCATTCATTTTGAGATACTTAATGATTTTTCTTACAATTTCTTCTTTGACCCCTGATTAAGAGTGTGTTGTTTAACCTCCATATATTTGTGCATTTTCCAGTTCTCTGTCTGTTATTGATTTGCAAATTCATTCCAAAGGTGCTTTGCATAATTTCAGTCTTTTAAAATTTATTGAGACCTGTTTTGTGACCCAACATGTTATCTATTATGGAGAATGATCCATAAGCACTTGAGAGGAATGTATATCCTGATATTTTGGAGTGCAGTGTTCTGTATATATCTGTTAGGTCTAGTTCATTTATCATATTATACAAGTTCTCTGTTTCCTTATTGATCCTATGTCTAAATGCTCTATCTGTTGATGAGAGTGGTATATTGAAGTTACCTACTATTACTGTACAGACATCTATTTCTCCCTTAAGTTTTGCTAATGTTTGCTTCATGTACTTTGGGGCACCTTGATTAGGTGCATGAATATTTATGATTGTTATTTCTTCTTGGTGTTACCTCTTTTATTAATATATTGTATCTTTTTCTCTTACAACAGTTTTGAATTTAAAATCTATTTTGTCTATTATTAGTTTAGCTACCTCAGCTCTCTTTTAGTTACTGTTCATGTGGAATATCTTTTTCTACCCCTTTACTTTCAACCTATTTGTGTCCTTGGGTCTAAGGTGAGTCTCTCCTAGACAGTATATGGTTGAATCATATATTTTTTTAATTTTGTCAATCTGTAAAGGCAATATTTTCTTCAACCATTTTATTGTGTGGCTATTATATGTCATATCTTATTTTTGTCTCTCTTTTTACCCTTTTATGTACCCTTACTGATAATCTACATTTCTACCCTCTCCTCCAAGTTTCTCTCTCCTATCTTTTCCATTCAACCTTGCCCCTCCTTCCCCATTCCCTGGAAGAAGTCCCTTTCCATCTCCAGCAGCCATTCACGTATCTTACCAAAGCTGCTCTCCTCGAGGGTGATGGATGGACTCTGGCCACTGCAGAGGCATGATTCACCCATAGTTTCTTTTTTTTTAACTGCAGCTTCTCAGAATCCCCATCCTGCTCTTTTCTGGATGCTGTACAGTTCTCCTCTGGTCTCTAGAGCCTCAGAACCATTGTTTCAGACAGTTTCTGATTACTCATAGCTATTTCTAGAAGAGGAGTGTATCCTGCAGGTCCATACTCTGTCATCTTCCCACCCATCTCCCCATTTTCTTTTTTTTTATCAAATTGATTTTTCAGTTATTTTGGAGAGAGCCAATGAGATTTGCAATTGAGGTCATACATTCATGGGTAGATATTATCTCAATGGAATCATAGCTACTGCTCAGATTTTTTAGCTGCTAAGTATTTTTTTATAAAAGACTCAGTAGGTCTATCCCAACAAACAGCAACCAAGTAGTAAATTCTTTCAGTTTCAGCAATGCTGCATTTGCAATTTAGCATCAATAGAGTCATTCCTATTTAAATGTTTGCTATTTAATGACATTTGTAAAACTTATTTTGGACTTCTCTCCATGCAACACCCCTTTGGAATGCTTTTACAAAGTTAAAAACACTTGTGTTTACGCGGTCTACTTGACAGAGGCGATGTTGTAGTATTTTAGTCTCTCTTTCTCCTGATATGTCCATGAAGAAAATTTGGAGGCCTTTTTATTTGCTGGGAAATATGAGGACAAAGTTGATTTGTCCTTACATTAGTTAACACTAGATGCTGTAGTAGATAAACCCCCAAAATCTCAGTGACTTAACACAACGAACTCTTGTTTCTTGTTTATATAAAAGTCTACTCTGGGTGTTTATATTCCCGCGGTTCATCTCTCCATCAGTAACTCAATGACTTCGGGTTCTTTCTTCTATGGCTTGGTCATCTTAAGCACATAGGGTCCCCAGTGTCTTCCTCTGGATCATTTCCATTCTAGCCAGCCAAAAGGGCAGAGGTGGAAGGGAACCTTTTATTGGCCATGTCTTTACATGGTATACATTGCTTCTGCCCACATTCCAAAAGCCAGAACTCAGTTTTATGTAGCCACACCTAAATGAAGGGTGGCTGCGGAAGTATGGCCTGGCTGTGTGTCCGGGAGGGTTTTGGTGACTTCTAATGGTCTTTGCCATAGTTCTTAAAGAGATTTTTGAGACAAAGGATCTGAGGGTATTTTTAAAGAGTAATCGTTTCTCAATGTTTTCCTGTTTGTTTTTCTCTCCAAGGTAGCATCCATCAAGCTACTTGGTGCATAGAAAACAAGGAGGGTTGGTATCAGAGTTCACAAGGAAAACATATTTCTGGGGGGTTTGTGAATCGTGAGTGATTTTATTTTTCTTCTTGACTCTAAAATATTTACCTTTTCAAGTATCTAGGTGAATGGGAATATATTTTTAAAAAGAGGATGGAAACAAATCTTCCTTGGATTTTCCTGGTCAAAATTCTGTTCAATAGAGCCAAACTGGAATTTTAAGTTCTGGAGACTTAGGAATTTGTAAACCTTTTTATGCTGTAATTTGAATGACCCATATCTTAATAAGAACAATGACTATTCTCAAATTGAATATTTTTAACATCACAAAGAATGTTAAATATAATAATTTTATAAATTGTAATTCCAGATTTTACAAAGCAGAGAAATCTTCTCATTTTTAGATCTTTTTTATAGGCTTGATATTGGCTGCTAAAGTAATATGGACTAGCTATAGATGCTATTACCACAGAAAAAGTTATTATCCACTTTGATTCATAATGTATTAATTAATTAATTAATAAGACATAGTATTTTCCCTTAAGAAGCCCTAATCTTGTGGGTGAGACAGATAATTAGTAGATACAATACAGGGTGCCAGATTTTACTATAGAGGAATTAACCAAATTAAAAATAGAGACAATTCAGTCTTGAACAATTATTAGAATTTTGATCCATAAAGAAAAGGGAAAGAACTTTTCTTGTAGAGAAAAAGAACAGATGTAAAAGTTCAGTATCCTGAATCAAAATGGTGCATTTAGTGAATGTTAACTTGGTTCATGTAGTTAGAGAATAATATTTGTAGGGAATATTTGATATTTTATAGTTTTTATTATATTTCAACATACATTTTGTTGGAGTGCCAGCCAAGGATGATTTGAAGGTAGTGAGAAGATATTTAAATCTCTTTAAATGAGAGATAATGAAGAATGCTTGAAGAGTTCTGGGGGGATGTGTAAGATGAAATAAGACTTTGGAAAGATATGAGCTTTCTTTAATAAAGGGTATAAATTTAGTCTTTGTGGTCTAGAGGAAGCAAAAAAGACTAAGGGATGAAAGTTATTGAGACTTTTCATCTCAAAATAAGATAGTTCCTCTTAATTTGGAGTTATCCAGTGGTAGAACATTTCACCTCCGTGTGGGTATTAAAACAGAGACCAAATAGTTCTTAGTTAGATATTGTAAAGGGGATTATAGAATGATTTGAAGATGCTCTGATTCTGTTGATTCTGGGAAATATTATGGTATGGGCTCTTTAATAAGACTCTGTGAATTTGAATCTTGGTTTCACTACTTACTGAAGGTTTTATCATGGGTAAGTTAGACTTTCCACATCTGTAAATAAAGCTAATATAATAATAGCACTAGCCTCAAAGGGTGTTGTTAAGGTTAACCAAGATAATCTATGTAAAGCACTTAACAAAACTCCTTGCATGTATTAAACATAGTATAAATATTAATCCTTATCATCACCACCATCACCAAATGCTTGATAAATCAGCCTTGTTTACATATGACTCACAATCTGTAGTGGATGACAATGATATAGATCAAGCATTGGTAAAGTTTTTCTGAAGAGGAAGAGAAAGTAAATATTTTAGGCTTTTTGCGTCCCTTAATAGTCTTTGTTACATATTCTTATTGTTGTTTGCTTGTATTTTTATACTTTAGAAATCCAACAGCCATTCTTAGCTTTCAAGCCATATAAAAACAGGCTGTGGGGTGCATTTAGTTCAGAGGCTATAGTTTACTGTCTGATATAAATTACTATAGAAATTAACCAAAGAAATAAGCAATGTAGAATCAAGAGTAAGCAACTGTGTTCATGAAGAAGTTAAGGTGATAAAGCAGATATTTACAGAGGGTACTTGTGTGAGTGAGAAATTTCAGCTTTTAGCCATGGAAAAGGAAAGGGGTGCTTGCATGTCAGAGCCACTTAGATGGAAGAGGAAGAAAGTAGGATCACAGAAATACCTATTATAGCACCAGATATAAATGTTATGTAAGAGCCCCAGAATAGCACGGATGGCTGTAAACATGTCAGATATAAAAGCCAAGAGCCTAATTACAGTTTCCCATCTAGTCTAATCCTGTTACCATTAGCAACAGGGAGGGCAGCATCTGGGTTTGCTATCCCACCAGTCTGATTTTCCATTTTTTCTTTCTTCTAGAAGTTGTTACTGTTATAGGGAAAGAGAAGTCCAAAGACATCTTCTGGATGTTTTAGATCAGGCCTTCTGAGGTGAAGGAACAGTCCCTTGGTGGACTACAAGTAGATGAGGATTGGTCTCTAGTTTTAGAAATCTCATAATTTATTTTTAGCTCATTCAGAAAGCATTGACTTCTGGAAATGGACTTATGCTATTCTATTTCTATAAAGTGTGGTTGACTTCAGAATAAGGGTTATCTTCACCCCATTTTCCTTTTCCCTTTCTCCCCCCAATATTAAATCCATTCAGGAAGCCAATGTAGACAGCCCATGGTTGCTCAGTGAGCAAAGGATTAGACAAAGGAAGTTGGATATTCTAAAGGACTATGTACCCCAAGCCTGATGGATTGCCTTTCTTTACTCTGGGGATATTTCCAGGAAGAACTAGGAATTAGAGTACCTTTATTCCTAGATAGTGCTGAATTAAGACTGACAAACTCTTACTCCCAAATTCCCTTTTCTATCAGTAACCAAAGCACTATTACCTCAGACTAGGAATATTATAAGGCAATTGGTTAGTTTATAGCTTTCTAAAATGATTGTTGACATTTCAAAGCCTACTGTCTGCTAGTTGGCATGTTTTGTACTGAGAATACAATAATGAACAAAAAGCAAAGTTCTGTCCTGAAGGACCTCATGGTGCAGATAAAGGCTATAATGCCCATGGGGAGGTAGGCACAAAGCACAGAACAAGGACACCTGACCCAGACTGCAGGAATCAGGGTTAGGATGCTGCTGCAGGTGAGTTAGGGGATAAAAAGTGGAAGAACTTTTTGGGTGGAGAGAACAATATATGAAAAGGAACAGAGGTGAGAACATGCACAGCATGCTCATTTATGGATCTAGTGAAGGTTGGAAGAAGGGAGGATGTCAGGCTTGGGGGTAAAGACATATGTAGGGGCCATGTCATGAAAGGTCTTTTATATTATGACATGGTATATTATGTATGCTTTATTCAAAATCCAGTTGAGAAATTTCTCCTAGAGTACACTGCTTCTGTGGATTAATAATCTGATGGTTTATAACCTAGTTTACTAAGGATGACTTTTTATTGACCATTCTACTAAATATTTCTTGGTAGAAAATCCCATTTGGAGTCTATAGACCCTGTATATAAAATTAGGATTGTATTGGTTTACTGTTGCTATAAAACTGTTGTATAACAAAGCATCCCAGAACTCAGTGGCTTAAAATAACAATTATTTAGTCTCATGGATCTGTGGGTTGATTTGGGATTGTCTGATTTAGGCTTAGATTGGCTGGGAGGTATTGCTGGTCTTGGCTGGGCTCAAACTCAAGTTCTCTGGGGGGAGTTTGATCTGTATTGTGTTTACTGTGCTTGACTCTGATACCTACCTCTCTCAGACTTCTCTGGGGTCTAGGTGGGTAGTTATATATTCCTTTCATGGTAATGGAAGAGATTTAGGAGAATAAGTGATCTTTTAAGACATAGGTTCAGAGCTGACATATTATCACTTCCTCCCTATTTTGTAGGCCAAAGCAAGTCACATGGCCAAGCTTAACATCAGTGGCATGGGGAAGTAGAGTCCTCCCCCAAAAGTGAGGAGGATGGAGAGAATATGTCTGAACAATAATCTAATCTACTATAGGGATAATTATTATTGTATTAAAAGTATTTTTTGTGTAAAGATTAAATGATGGAATAATCCAAGTAAAGTACTCAGCTTTGAATCTACCATAATAATCAATAAATGCTGGCTTTCTTTTTATTATTATTATTATTATTATAACATATTAAAGTTAAATAATTTTGTGTATTAGTTGGAGCCCTGGCAGGAAATGCATGGCTCTCTCAAAGGTTTGATTAAGGATACCTTATTGGAGGGCTTATTTACATAGATCTGGGCATGGCTAAAGGAAATCACCGCAATGGGATACTATACAACCTGTAGGTCTGAGGGGCAAGAGAAAGTTTTATCAGGATTCAATAAAAGCTTCAACCACAGGAGAGGAGATACCTGATAGGAGCTTAGAGAGAATACAGCCACTGCCAAAACCTTGTCTTGGCAGGAAGGGAGCTGGTAAAATAAATGTCTTAATCTCTCTCTTGCAACTCTATGTTTTTTAGCTGATTCCAACCAGAAGGCAAAAGGCAAAAGATCCTTTAGTGACTTAGTATACAGTAGTCAGCATCCTGGGGCACATAGCAGGGCAAACAAAAGTGAAGAATGGGTTTGAAGAGGAAACAGGAAAAAACAGTATACTTTCTGAATCAGTAAATTTTCAAATAAAAAATGTTATTTTCTTTCCTTTCACTATTTTTTTTTTAATTTTAGTCTTACTTTCCAAAAGGAATTATTGCTTTCTCCTTCTTGTTTTATTTTTATGCAAACACATGGGTTCCAAAAAGCATTATAAGCCAAAAATGTCAATGGCCTAATTATTCAATTAACACTAGTAAATTATGCCTCAATACAAAGATATTACAGTAGATATGTGTCAGAATAGATATAGCACATGGATAGAATCTGGGCATCAATTTAGAATCTTTCTTTCTTTCTTTCTTTTCCCCCTCTACAGCCTGTCAAACCATGTTATTTTTTTTCTATAACTCTAAGTCTCTAAGTTTCTTTTATTACTTGTCTTCTGTTTCTTAGATTTCTACTTTATGTACTTTGAGTTTCTAGTTTTCTTCTGTACCTTTTTTGGTGTGGTCATTCTGCCAGATCACAATCTTAGGCATTCACTGGTCCATTCAACAAACTTTTGAGGAGCACATACCTTTGTGCCCTGAAGATACACCTTCTTCAGGTGGAAGGACTATCAACCTGGCAGCAATAAGAAAATTCACACAAATTGTAGTTAATCTCAAGGCCTAGAACCTGGGATGAGGTTCATTTGTCAGCTATATTTCTTTAATATCCATGTAATTCTGCCAAGACTATGACTTTTTGTTTATCTCCATTGCTCCCATTTGGGTCAGTCATTTCATAGAATGCAAGCTCCATGAGAGCAGGGACCTTGTTCTTTGCTATATCCATAGCACATAGAACAGTGAAGGGGACATAGAAAGTTATCAATAAATATATGTGGAATAAATGTTATCATGAGTGGTGATTGAGTAGCAGAGCTAAGAAAGAGACTGTAACTAGTAGCAACATAAACTCACATTTAATGAACTTATACTATGTGCCAGGAACCATTATATATACAACTTAATTTAACCTTACAATAAATTAAAGTGTGAGTTAGTTATTTTTCTTCCTTTTTTTAAATGAGGAAAATTGAACCTTGGAGAAGCTAAATAACTTGTTCAGTTACACAGCTTTCTTGTGGCAGATTTGAGACTCAAATCCAGGTTTGTCTGATTCCCTCTCTGTATTCCTTCTGTGGGTTCCAGGAATTTATTAAAATAGAGGAACTGGGTCTGTAGAAAGAGAGAGGAAGTTATATATATATATATCAATGGCTGCAAATTTTCCATGACATTTAAAAAATTTATGTTTTCCTTTCAACTTTGGTATAAAAGAAAGAAATTTAAAGCCTGTTTGGGATCTTGTGGATAACCACTTTATAACTGAGCTCTGCTGTGTGATTTCCCGGAAGACTTGCACTTGTATTTGTGTTTACTGTTTCGTTGGAGACAAGTGGTACTCTTTAAATGTCACAGATTATTGTAAAGAGAACAGAGGTGAACTTAATTTATAATCATGCTTTATATCAAGCTGAGGCCAAGGGACTTCAAAGCATGATGAAAAGAAAAAATATTTGCACTGCAACAATCAGTATTCTTTAAGTTGGAAGTGCCAACTTAGTTTCAGAAAAACCATTATCATTCATCACATTAGATTAATGTTAATTTGAAGTTTATTGGTTTTGTAGTTTTGATTTATTCATTATATAAATTTGTTTTGGTTTTATAGTTGTATATGTGCTAGAAACAGAAGGAGTTTATACCTAGTTTTATGTTTGCGTATTCTTAAATGATTCTAGAATAAAAAATGTGTTGCCAAATAAGACTTCAATTAAAAATATATATATATTTTTTTGTTTGGGCAGGCATCAGGAATCAAGCCTGGGTCTCCGGCATGGCAAGCGAGAACTTTGCCTGTTGAACCACAGTGGCCCAATCCAATTTTAAAATTTTTAAATAGATACATACTTTATTCAAGTTTGAGAAACAATGACATAGTTGCTTGTAGTATTTACCACTCATTAGATTATAACTTCTCAATGACAGAAACCATGTCATATTCATTTTGTAAGCTCTAACCCTGATGCCTACCCCAATACCTGGTCATCTAAACACTCACCAAATTTTTACTATGAACATACAATTCCAAACACTGTTTTAGGTTCTGGTAATACAGAAGTGAATATGATTGGTAAGCTCTTAGGGAGCTTACATCCTTATGGAGGGAACACAAACAATAAATAAACACATATGGAAGTGAGATCCTTACATATTGAATATTAGAACATAAACGGCCAAATCATTTCCATCTCCAACACTCAATTGAAGCTGCTCTCAACAATGACTTATGTGTTGCCAAATCCATTGCTACTTTGCTGCTCTTATCCATGCTGTTCCATACATATTTTGTACTGTAACTTTTTTTATGATAACTTATGTTAACATTCTTGAAACTTGAGCCCCTCTCTATTCTGCATATTTCCTCAGAACCTAGAGTTTCCTTCTTTGTTCAGATTGTTTTATTTTGTGGAAATTGATTTCAAAATTTATGCCTGATCTCTTTATGGAGAATATAAGTTCCTTGAGGGCAGAGAGTATATCTTCTACTTTGTCTATTCTCCTTGTATATTGCTCTACATAAGCATCTGACTTGATTAATTGGCTCTGTTCTATAGTTGCCAGTTTTTAAAGTGTGTTTCCTGGAAACTTAGGGTTCCACAAATCTGACCCAAATAGGATCTGATATGTGTGAGGAGTAGGCTTCTTCTACCATCTCTTCAACAGTAAATTTATTTATTTACTTTTGGGTTTCTTAATTTGAGTTTGTCTAAGCTTTTGTTTGACAAAAGGGTCTGATCCCAACACTTCACAAAATATTATTTTTTAAAACCATGAGAAAACTAGCTTGCAAATTGTTTTTTTTTAAACCTGGAATTGTATGCCTGCTCTGTCTGATGAGGAGAGGCAATTAATTTTACCCTTTTGTTGACAAACGTAAATGAAAACTAAATAGCAGAACTTCAGGATTTAAAGAGTCTTGGATTTAGTGTTGTTTAATTATCCAATTTTACAGAGAGGAAACTGGGTCAGAGAGGTGACATGATCTTTGTAAGGTCAGATGTTAGTTAATGGCGGTTGGAATTAAAACCCAGATTTCTAAGTCTTTTAATTTCTGATTTTTCTATCAACTCCGATACATGGCAATATGGTGACAGAATTTACAGAGACTGAGTGAAATGAACACAACACATAACTATATGCATTGTGACTTTTGTATCCACCTTAGGGTAATATGAAATAAGTAGATGGCTAGATGTGGGTATGTGTTCATTTGTATGCATATAGGTGGCACTTTGTGAATATTTATTGAATTGCAGAGACCCAGACACTAATATTTATGACCCCGTATTCTAATGATCTTCTTTCTTTACTCTACTGTTGCTACTAACATTTCCCACAGTCAAAATTAATGAAGAAGGATGATGAAATTGACATACCACAGCATGCCAGAGCTGCGATTAACATACAGCTGGGTAGGTAACAATTCAAAGGTTGGAAAAACAACTCTTGGACTTGGTACTCTAAAATCAACCCTGAGCACACTTTTTAGAGCCTCCACATTCCCTGTTTGTAATTTTCTATTAAGTAGTGGATTTTATTATTTTTTTTGTACAAATTCAAATGGGAGTAATGAAAGCAGGGATCTCAAAAAACTGTATGAATCCTGAAAGTTCATTCCAGACATAGAACAAGTTCTAACTAAGGATCATGGTTAGTGAGCTCTGGAACCAAACAAATTTGCATGGTTTTACCATTTACTAAAGGAATGACTTTGTGCACTTCCTTAACTTCTTTCTGCCTCTGTTTTCTTATCTGTATAATGGAGAAAATACTAGGTAGGTGGTTGTAAGCTTCAATGATACATGCTATTTCTTACTGTGTCTGCACACAGAAAAGGCTCAATATGTTTAAGCCTTTATTATCATTTTTAATTTTGTTATTGTTGTTGCTGCTGTTGTTATTAATCAGTAGGTTATTCTGCCATATCCTCGGGAGCAATACTCCCACCTCTAAACTCTACCGCCGTGATAAACGTGCTACTTTCTCTTTTGACTTCTGTTCTTCCTAACATTATCAATTAAATAATTCTGTTTGTGCTGTCTAGGTTTTTTTTTTTAATTTAAACTTTTCAAGTGAGAGGATCTGATTGGTTTAGCCAATCACCATCTTATATCAGGCCATTTCATGGGCTATGGGCCAGTTTGGCATTTAACTGATCTTGAGTCAGGTGCTTAGATATCACGAGGCAGGCTGAGGTAGCTTCTGCATAGTGAATTTCTCAGAATGGGACTGTAAGCATGGCAGGCATTCTGAAGCTTCTTAGATAAAGGTAGTGTAACTCATACCTACTGTTTTTCTTCAACTGTCCACTACATGTGTATAGGAAAAAGGAACCAAATTGTAATACTTTGATTAATAACAAATTGTGCTTAAATCAGTTTAGTACCATTGTGGTAAGAATATTGTATGGAACTTGGGTAGCAGAGAAAAAAATAAAACTGAGAAAGAAAACAATAGTCCAAACGAAGGTCACTCAGGGCAAAACAAGTATTTGTGATATATGATTAGAGCCTGTCCAAGTTTCTGACAAGTAGTAGTTACCTAAAGAGGAACAAAATGTAGAGTCAGCCTTTCAAAATTCTATTGACACCCACCTACTATGAATTATAGGTAGTTATGCAGCTGCTTGGAGAGATTTCTTCCCATGACAATTTGACCTCATATGTTCTCTAGATCATTTTGTGCTGTGATCAAATTTGTATTAATTCTTTTACCCTAAGGGTAGAAAAAAAATGAAACTGAGAGAACAGCCTGATTCTTTTTAAATGAATCAATTTGATGACAGGGAGGGATGAGTGTTTTTCTCATACCATCCAAGGCTATATCCTAAAGCTCCAATTGGAAAAATTGTGGTAGCTGCTAGCTGTTATGCATTCTTTAGGAATAAGATTCTGATGTGCTTAGCATCTGCTTGAATAATGTTAAAGAATTATTCTTGGGCCTTTAAGTTCAGAATGAGCTATGACTATAGTAGAAAGCTTCTTGGTTTAAGAATCAAGAGAGTCAAGCCCTGGTTCAGTCACTGTTAATTTTGTGTTCTTGAAGTTGCCTCAATTCACCAGGCCCAGTTTCTTCACCTGTACAGTAAGGGAGTTGATAGGATTATTCTCAGCCCCCTCATGGTTCCAACACAGCATGATTCAGACTCTCAGATTTCTTTCTTTTTTATACTGGCCCCTTCAACATTTTGTTTGCAGACATGCCAGATAATTTTATGGCTCTGCCTTTTACACAAGATATACTGTTTGCTTAGTCATCCATTCATCCACCATCCATTCATTCATCCTTTGATTCTCTAATTCTGCATTTATTGAGCACATGCTACCTACCTGGCAATGAGGATACAAAATTTACTGACATGATCTCTGTTCTCAAGGTCCTAAAAATGGAGTATGGAATACAGCAATGTCTCTGCCTGCCTTTCCAGCCTCATCTTTTACCACTCTCTTTTTCCTTCTCTACTAGATTTCTTTAAAGTCCTTTTACTTTCTTCTGCTTCAGGTTTTTCCTTTCATTCCACTTTCCTGTCTGCAAATTTTCATGTCTAACAATGCCTATTCATCCTTTAT